>CM024756.1:1273479-1552117 GCA_014218235.1 Colocasia esculenta
GCGAACGACTTCTTTATTAGTCATAACGATTTCGCGTAACGATTTCTTTATTAGTCATAACGATTTCGCGTAACGACTTCTTTATAGTCATAACGATTTCGCGTAACGCTTCTTTATTAGTCATAACGATTTCGCGTAACGACTTCTTTATTAGTCATAACGATTTCTTGCAACGATTTCTTTAGAACGCGCAAACGACTTCATAAGTTATCACAACGATTTCTTTACAGTTCATAACGACTTGCTATAACTCATAACGATTTCATAAGTTATGAAGTCAGCAAGATTCTCTTTATCGAATTTCTTGATGCATCAGTATAATGCTTTTTAATAGCGTTGAAAAGTCAAAGTCATATCTTGTCCGTTGACTGCTTGCATTAAATGCTCTCCGATCGTATCTCCCATGCATGCAGACAATATCTTCCATTTCTATGCTACTCTGTCTACGTACTTTTTCTTGGACAGAAAGGAGCTTTGCTATATACTGCAATATCTGTTCCATCTCAACTAACAATAGACAGCAGTCCTAGCTGTCTTCTATTTATTGATGATATGCTTACAGATATCTGACAAGACTCATCTGGACAACGTTGGACACAAGATACAAAGTTCTATGACATCTCTTTGGCGTGTACACCAGGATAAAAGACTGACGATCAGAAGCTTCCTCAGTAACCAGTCTAACGTACACAAGGATAAGAGACAACGGACACTTCAACGTTCGAATTTGAATCAGCAGTTAAATAGAAGACTCAAGACGAAAGAAAAAAGAACAGATATAGAGAGAAATGCGCTTGATTTTAGAAGAAGAAAGAAATCCATCTCTACAATCTTTAGAACTTGAAGAAGAGCGAAGCCTCCACTCCAAACCTTGTTCTAAGCTCTTAGCTCTCTGTGCTCAAAAGGAATCTTCTCATTTGTAAGAGCCTGTGTGGTCCTTGGAGAGAAAAACCTTGTTAAATCTCTTTCTCTCTCGGGGCTTAGGAGCTTCAGGTTGTAGCTGGTCAAGCTAGAATCTGAAGCCTGTTTTCACAACCTTTTTCTGATTATTTGTGTTCCCTTCTGGACGAAGGAAGACCTGGTGGTATCCAGGGTGGTTGTTGTTCCCTTCTGGACGAAGGAAGACCTGGTGGTATCCAGGGTGTTGTTGTTCCCTTCAGGCTGAAGGAAGACCAGTTGAGGCTGGGTGTAAGGATCCTTAAGGGGGATTGTACCCTTGGTAGTAAAATCCTGAGGTATTGCTCAGGGACTGGACGTAGGTCTCCTGTGGAGAGGAGTTCCGAACCAGGATAAAATCCTTGTGTCTTGTGGATGTGTTTTGTGTGATTGTTATCTTGTTTGCTCTAACTCTAACCTTGTTATTAAGTTGTGCAATCTTTTCAGTAAACAGGTTTTAATCAAAGATCGAAGTTTTATAACCCATTCACCCCCCCTCTGGGCTAGCTAGCTGGGCAACAAGTGGTATCAGAGCCCGTCTCTTCGACAAAGAAGAAGATCCAACGATCTGAAGAGCAAAGATCAATGGCAGCCCAAAGTCACTTCGAAGGTCAGTCTGTCAACAGACCTCCTTTGTTCGATGGTGAAGATTATACGTATTGGAAGACCAGGATGGAATACTTTCTACAAGGCCACGATTATCAAATCTGGTCAATAGTGGAAGAAGGTGATCTGGTCGTCACAAATGAGAAAGCACAATGGACAGATGAAGATAGAAAGAAAATCTCCTTGAACTGTAAAGCTAAGAGCATTCTTGTTGTGCTCTAAGCAAGAAAGAGTTCAACAGAGTTTCAGCATGCAAATCCTCCATGGAAATGTGGGAAAAGTTAAAGATCACATATGAAGGTACAGACAAAGTAAAGGAGACAAGAATTGACATTCTTGTCACTCAGTATGAAAGATTTCAAATGCAAACAGGTGAGTCTATTACCCAAATGTTTAGTAGATTTACTGACATTACTAATGGCCTAGCAAGTCTAGGAAAGTCATATGAAAATGCAGATATGGTAAGGAAGATTCTCAGATCCCTGCCATCTTCATGGACGGCAAAGGTCACAGCTATCGAAGAAGCTAATGATCTTAAGAGAATGTCAGTAGAAAAACTCATTGGGTCTCTCATGGCCCATGAAATAAACATGGAAAGACTAGGAGAATCCTCCAGTAGAAAGAAGCAGTCAAATGCGCTTAAAGCTAATGGGGACTCATCAGAAGAATCCTTAGATAACAGTGAAGATAGCAAAGATAGTGATGATGAAGAAGCCATGCTCTCAAGAAGATTGCAGAGAATCTTGGCAAAGAAGAAGAAGTTCCAGTCTGGTAGGAGGTACTTCAAGAAAAACAAAGATCTCAAGAGACCAGATGGAAAAGATCAGAAGAGGAATGAGCCACTTTGCTATGAATGCAAGAAACCTGGACATATCAAGGCAGACTGTCCAATGTTAAAGAAAAATGATCACAAGAAGAAGGACAGCTCCAAGAAGTTCAGAAGATTCAAAAGAAAGCCATGGCAGCTGCATGGGACAACAGCAGCGACTCTAGTGAGTCAAGCTCGAGCAGTGAAGGTGAAGAAGCCAACTTGGCTCTCATGGCGAATACCGAGGATAAGGTAACATCTGATTCTTCTTTCGATTCCTGTAATGACTCAGATTCGGATAATTTGGAAAGTGCATTTAATGAACTCTACGATAAGTATAAAGAAGTGTGTAAACTACTTAAGCTAAGCAAGAAAAATATCACATGTCTCGAAAATACCAACTCAGATTTAAAATCTGAAAACGAAGAACTAGAAAAAATAGTTGAGCTTAAGAGAAGAAATGAACTATTATGTGAAAACTTAAAAGACAAGAACAGAAAAATCACTGACCTAGAAAAACAGGAAAACTCAGATGATTTAAGAAAACTGTAAATGAATTAAATGAAGAAAACAATACACTAGCAAGCACCCTAGAAAAATTTACCAATGGTAAAAACTCTTTAATATTAAAAGGTGCTAGGAGATCGGGTAAAAAGAAAAATGGATTAGGATATACACCCCCAGATAATGAAGAAACCATAATATACCCTAAAACATATCCAACACCAAAATTTGTACCCGAACAAGATGTAGCATACAAAGCTGATTTCAAATACATAGAAAAAGTAACTAAGTTATCCTGCTGCAGTCACTGCAACAAGTTAGGACATATTAAAATGACATGCCCAACAAGACATAAAAAATGGATATTAAAAGGTAAAGTTGATGATACTAACCAATCAGGACCCAAAAAGAATTTGGGTACCTAAAGCTTGATGTTCTCATTTCAGGTTAACCCTCGAGCATCCAAATGGTATTTGGATAGTGGGTGCTCAAGGCATATGTCAGGCAACAAGAAGATATTTGTTGATCTCCAAGCTGAAGAAGGTACAGTCACCTATGGAGATAATGGAAAGGGACTGTGATAGGAAGCGGGTCTGTGAACATCAAAGGAAAATCAGTCATAAAGGATGTAATGCTGGTCAAAGGGTTAAAGCACAATCTCATCAGCATCAGCCAGTTGTGTGACAAAGGCCATCAAATTCAGTTTCAAGAATCAAAATGCAGTATCTTAAAGGATGGTGCAGTCATATTTGAAGCCTACAGAGAAAGAAATTTGTATGTTCTATATCTCGATGAACTCAAGGATCAAGATGTGTGTTTGGCAGCTAGCAAAGATAAATCAACTGAGTTGTGGCACAGAAGATTGGGCCACTGCAGCTTGGATGGGCTGAACAAGCTCAGAAAAAGAAAACTAGTTGAAGGACTGCCAAAGGTAAATTTCAGATTGGATAGCATTTGCAGACCTTGTGCAAGAGGAAAGCACACCAAGAGCTCCTTCAAATCAAAGACTGTAGTAACCACCTCAAAGCCCTTAGAACTACTTCACATGGATTTATTTGGGCCAATGAGGACTACCAGTTTGGGAGGAAAGAATTTTGGATTTGTAATAGTTGATGATTATTCAAGATTCACTTGGGTATCCTTTTTAGAGCACAAAGATGACACATTTGAGAATTTTGTCAGCTTCAGTAAGAAAGTTCAGAAAGATCAGAAATTCTCAATTGTCTCTATTCGATCAGATCATGGTGGTGAGTTTCAGAATGAAAAGTTGCGAAGTTCTGTGATGATCAAGGAATTGAGCACAACTTCTCAGCTCCAAGGACACCTCAACAGAATGGAATTGCTGAGAGGAAAAACAGAACTCTTTGGATATGGCAAGATCAATGTTATCAGAATATGATCTGCCAAGATATTTCTGGGCCGAAGCTATCAACACTGCATGTTATATCATAAATAGAGTGATGATCAGGCCAATTCTGAAAAAGACTGCTTATGAACTCTACAAAGAAAGAAGCCAAAGATTAGCCATTTCAGAATATTTGGATGTCCTTGCTTCATCCATAACAATGGAAAAAGGGACATTGGTAAGTTGGATGCCAAATCAGATGAAGGCATTTTCATGGGGTATTCCTCTAAACCTAAAGGTTATAGAGTTTTCAATAAACGTTCCTTATTAATTGAACAATCAGTACATGTTATTTTGATGAATCTAACCCTTCCTTGAAAAAGGAAGAAATTAGTGACATTGATGATGCAGATGTCTTGTCCGAAAAATTAAAGAAAACTTCAATTAAGGACAAAGAGGATCCAACTCTGGAAGAACTGCAGCAAACAGAAATCCAACATAAAGATCTTCCAAAGGAATGGAGACATCAGAAAGATCACCCTCCTGAAAACATCATTGGTGATCCATCTGTAGGGGTAAGAACTAGAGGTAATGTAATTCCATGCGACTATTTAGCATTTGTTTCTCAAGTAGAGCCTAAGACAGTCAATGAAGCTTTATCTGATGAATCTTGGATATTAGCCATGCAAGATGAACTAAATCAGTTCAAGAGAAACCAAGTATGGTCACTTGTTCCTAGACCATCCAATCATTCAGTTATTGGCACCAAATGGGTGTTCAGAAATAAACTGGATGAGTCTGGAATAATCTTAAGGAACAAAGCCAGATTGGTGGCTCAAGGCTACTCCCAAGAGGAAGGCATAGATTTCGATGAAACTTATGCACCTGTAGCTAGACTTGAGGCCATTAGGATTTTACTTGCTTATGCATCCGCACTTGATTTAAAACTTTTTCAAATGGATGTCAAATCAGCCTTTTTAAATGGTTTCATCAAGGAGGAAGTTTATGTTGAACAACCTCCAGGTTTTGACGACTCTGAATTTCCAAATCATGTATTTAAACTACATAAGGCTTTATATGGTCTAAAGCAAGCTCCTAGAGCCTGGTATGAAAGGCTCAGTAATTTCTTATTAAATCATGGTTTCACTAGAGGTAAAGTAGATAGTACATTATTTATAAAATCTAAGGTTAAACATATACTTCTTGTACAAATCTATGTGGATGATATTATTTTTGGATCTACTGATGAATCTCTTTGCAAGTACTTTGAAAAGCTTATGCAGGGAGAATTCGAAATGAGCTTGATGGGGGAGTTAAGCTACTTCCTTGGATTGCAAATCAAGCAAGGGAAGGATGGCACTCATATCTGTCAAGCAAAGTACACCAAAGAGCTGTTGAAGAAATTTGGATTTGAAGATGCAAAGCCATTATCAACTCCAATGAGCACATCAACCAGAATGGACAGTGATCAAAAAGGTAAAAGGGTAGATCAAAAGAATTATCGAGGTATGATAGGATCATTACTTTACTTAACTGCCAGTAGACCAGACATTTTGTTCAGTGTATGCATGTGTGCTAGATATAGGCAGACCCTAGAGAGTCTCACTTAATCTCTGTAAAAAGAATATTTAGATATTTAGCTAGAACTCATGATTTAGGTCTCTGGTATCCTAGATCTTGTGAGATAAATCTAATAGGATATTCAGATGCTGATTATGCTGGTTGCAAAGTAGATAGAAAGAGCACCAGTGGATGTTGTCAGTTTCTTGCAGGATGCTTAATATCATGGACATCCAAGAAACAAAATTCAGTAGCTCTATCAACAGCTGAGGCGGAATATGTTGCTGCTGGAAGTTGCTGTACACAACTTCTTTGGATAAAGCAACAACTTGAAGATTTCGGCATTCACATCAAATCAATTCCTCTATTGTGTGATAATACTAGTGCCATCAACCTCACCAAAAATCCAGTTCAACACTCAAGGACGAAACACATTGAGGTAAGATATCATTTTATTCGAGACCATGTAGCTAGTGGTAATTTAGAAATTTCGTTTATAGATACAAATGGTCAATTGGCAGATATCTTCACAAAAGCCCTACCTGAAGAGAGATTTACATCTCTTAGAAGGGAACTAGGGATGTGCAATTTGTGAAAGAATTTCTGTGATTTTATTGACATATAAATTTTTCAGATTAAATGAAAAGTTCTCTCTCCGTTAAAGTTAAACAAAACTCAGTTATCTATATGCTTTGACCGCTTCTGTGTAGAAAGTTGTTTGACTTGTCAAACCTTTTTGTCGCTTTCTACCTTTGCCGCCTTTTGGCGCTCCCGTCATTAAAGTAATATTAATTTTATCCAAACCGCTTTGAGATCGATTCGCCTTCCACCTTTACCCTTTTTATTCTCTATCTGTTCACCCAAAGCTGATGCCCTAACGATTTTGGGATCGTCTCTCTGCAACTTTCGAAGCCTTCTTCTCTTCCCGCGAAGAACTCCTTCGAAACTTCCGTCCCTTCCATCATCCTCCCTTCCAGAATCTTTTCTTCTCTGCACCCATGGCCGCTCCGTTGATCTCCGGAAGTGTTGGGGGCTACAGTGCTGAGTATTTATCCCCAAGGGAGCAAGAAAGATTTACTTTTGTGAAGACAAAGATTTGCGGAAATAAGGCAGTGGATGTTCAGAATCTTGAGAAGAGTGGCATGGCCAGGCTAGTTGATACTCTAAGAAGATCGCAGTGGATGGATGTGGTCACCTTCAGTGAGGTAAGCTACCCGGACTTGGTAAAGCCTTCTACATCTGTCTGAAGTCAGAAGCAGATGGATCCCTTGTTTCCTCTGTCAAGGGTATCCAAATCAGAATAACCCATGAGCTGTTGCGTGATCTGTTTGGAGTAAAGACCTGGATTTTAGTGGCATTCACTCTGTGAATGATGAAGTCAAAGGTCTCGGGATTATCGGTCCAGGATTTAAGTTGAAGGATGGGAAGCTTGATATTCAGATGTCCGCGTTCAACCGATTGCTTCACTTTATAGTCTGCCAAATCTTAGTTCCCCGTAGTGCTACCTTTTCCTCATGCACTAGGGCAGATTCGGACATAATGTTCTGGGCAATCCAGAACAAAGAGATAAACCTGGCCGCAGTGATGATTGAGCGAATGATGTTTGCACATGCTCAGTTATGGGAACAAAGAGCAAGTTGAATGTTTCCCTTCCGTATGCCCATCTTCTGACCAAGATTTTCAAGCACTTTGGAGTAGATCTGTCAGGGGCGGTAGCTGAAAAGATGGGCCAGTCTATAAGGTCCAGAAACCTGAAGAAAAGTGGCTTTTCAGTGCAAGAAGGAGTTTGGTCGAAATCCTCTGTGGCTGAAGGAGAAGCAGTTATTGCAGATATTCCAGAAGCAGTAGAAGTAGAGCAAGCAGCAGCAAGTCCAGCAGAGCAAGAACCAGTTGAGTCAGCTGTGGGATGCCAATCCGAAGCTCAATTGGAAGAGGGTGCAGCTGGTGTGGCAGATTCCTCGCCCACCACCTTAGTCCCTCTATTTTAAGAGAGGTATGGACTCCATCCCCTCCATCTCAGTCTCTTCTAAGGCAGGTGGACCTGATGAAGATGTTGTCTTGGAAGAAGCTCCTGCTCAGGGGGAGCAAGAAAGTTTTGAAGTCCCTGCTCCCATTCAGGGGGAGCATGCTGAGAGTGAAAGCCAGAGAATGAAGCCATGTTGATGTTAGTGAAGGCCCAAGTGCAACTATAAATCTTGAGGAGCCTGTCTCTCAGCCAGGTAAGCAGAAAGAGTTGTTCACAGGAGGTCAAGGAAGGGCCATAGGAAAGTAAAGTTGAAGCATGTTATGGCCTTGTTAAAAGCCCAAGGAGAATCTTGGCATCAGTTCAGTCTGGTATACAAGGAATTGTTTCAAATCAAGTTTCAACCTCCTCAGACGTATCCTCAATAAGAAATGCAATGAGGTATTTCAATAAAAATGTCTGATATGAAGAATTTGCTGGCTAATCTTCAAAGTCTAGTGGTGTCCCTCCTGCACCTACTCAGAGCAGTCCAGCTGAAGTTCCTAGGCCACCAGGGCCTCCAGCTGAAGTTCCTAGGCCACCAGGGCCTCCAGCAGAAGTCTCTCGGCCAACAGGGCCGCCAGTTCAGGGTCAGGGCCATCAGGGCCATCAGTTGTAAGGTCACCCGGACCAGTGGCAGCCTCAGGGTCT
Source organism: Colocasia esculenta (assembly GCA_014218235.1). Taxonomy (NCBI): domain Eukaryota; kingdom Viridiplantae; phylum Streptophyta; class Magnoliopsida; order Alismatales; family Araceae; genus Colocasia; species Colocasia esculenta. The sequence goes on from CM024756.1 coordinate 1,281,892, forward strand.
TCAGGACCCTCTCCTGCAGTCAGAGAAAGTCAGGCCAAAGGAAAAGAGCCAGTGTCAGTCTCCAAGGCCCCTGATTCTTCATCTCTTGCCACTCCAACCCTCTCCACACCTTCATCTCCTCCTACTGCACCTCCTGCTCCACCAACCATAAAACATCCCATGCCTCGCACCAACCTTCCTCATCCTCTACTTCCTCTCAACCCTCCTTCTCACCTACTCCAGCTCTCATCTCAGCTTCATCCTCATTAACTCCTCAACCTTCACCTATTAAAACCCAAACATCTCATCCTCAACAACCTCTTCCTTTAATCCTAAACACTTTTCTATCCTCCTACTCCTCCTAATTCTGTTACCTTTCCTCCAGTGAAAACCTCTGCCTCTTGGTATTTTTGACACCAATGTTCCAGACCTTTTTGAAAGGAACACTCTCCTCACCATTCTTTCCACAGCCTCTCACATTCACAGGACTGACCCTCCTAGTCCTGTCTTGAAAAGAGAAAAACCTCTTCCTCTCTAAGCACCCCTTCTGCTTCTCTCTACCTCCTTTATGGTACTCTCTTACCCTTGATCCTAAGAGAAGACCTATCTACAAAGAAATACCTCCAGAAATGCATTCTTTCTACCATTTATGGTATTCCTTTTCTCAACCTCTCCGAACACCTGGCCATTGTTCTTCCTTTTACTCAGATATCTCAAGCTTTCAAATCCAAAATCTTGAGGGCACTGAGTTCAAGACTGAAGATCAGTGGGCAGCTATCAAAGGAAACAAGGCTCAGTACTCAAAATACCTGACTGCAAGGGCCGAATCCCTCTCTCTCAGAGCTCACCCACTCACCTTCTCTGAGTGGTTTATCTTCCAGCACAAGAACTCTTGGGATCCTTCATTTTGAAGGAAATTCGCATTGCCAGAGCCTTTCAGCTGTACAGTGACTTCTGTTATTTGAACAAAATTCCAGAAGTTCAGTTTTGCCAGTTCAACTCGCAGATTACTGTGCTGCAATCAGAGACCCCTCTCAACCTTCCTCTTACAGTAGATTTTGTCTCCTTCAAGGTTGATTTCCAGTTCTTCTGCCGAAGCTGCACACTCGTTAGTGCTTAATTCAGATGCTGGATCTCATGCTCTCGATGTGTTTGCAAGGCAGCTGGCCGGATGTCAGCCAAGCAGGGCCGATCTCCCTCTTTTTGCGGTTCATCTTCAGAGAATATCACTCTGGCCGCATGTCTTCTCTAGACCTTAGCTCCACTCATTTCTGAGTGTGAACGACTCACCTCATCAGAATGGGAGCTTCTCTATCGGGCCTCTTATCAGCAATTGGAAGCTATCAATCAAGATCTGTTAGTCAGAGGAAGCCGACTCTTTCTGCAGAAGCCTTTATGGATCTAAATTCCATCGCACCCATACCAGAGCTCTATGCTGTATGGCATCAGATATTCTTCTGCTTTCTATGCCTTAAAGCAGGATCTGTTAAATCAACAACTTCACTATCCATTTCCTTGGACAGATTTCTCCATAGGGCCAGTTTTGGCAAGAGTACTTACTTCATTCTTTTGGACAAAACTCAGTATGGAGAGTTCTTAGAGCAGCAAAGGCAACTCTACATTCAGAGGAACATCCCTTCCATGGGACCCTCCTTCTCAGTACCTTTGGCGTGTTTCTGCAAATTTTTTGAGGATCTTGAGATCAAGGCATGGGCTGTTATCTCACAGCATGCCTCCTTGTTATCTCCTCTGTATTATCTTTCTCCATCTTAATAAAAATCTTTCTCTCTTCTTTGTCTCACAGCTTATCTTTTTGCCTAATGACAAAATGGGGGAGACAACTAACGTAAATCTGAAAACATATTTCATTCTTTGTCTGATGTTTAGTATATTTTGTCATCATCAAAAGGGGAGATTGATGACCAAACTGTCCCCATAATAAATATTCCATTTATTTATATATTAATTTTGATGATTAACAAAATAACACTAATGGATTTCTTGAGCCTTGAGAACAGGAAGCAAAAGAAAAATGAAAGATCAAGACAATCTGGTAAGTCCCATCATTTCTATCTAAGTCCCTGTAACGACTTCTTTGATAAGCAGAACGACTTCCTCTTTGACCGGAACACTCAAATCGTTACCGTAACGATTCTTTAGACCTCGTAACGATTTCTTTAGAACTCGCAACGACTCTCTAGCCGTAACGACTTCTTTAGACCTCGTAACGATTTCTTTAGAACTCGCAACGACTCTCTAGCCGTAACGATTTCTTTAGACTCGTAACGATTTCTTTACGACTTCTTTATTACTCGTAACGATTCTTGTAACGATTTCTTTATTAGTCATAACTCTTTAGCGTAACGATTTCTTTAGAACTCGTAACGATTTCTTGTAACGATTTCTTTAGAGTCATAACGATTTCGCGTAACGACTTCTTTATTAGTCATAACGATTTCGCGTAACGACTTCTTTATTAGTCATAACGATTTCGCGTAACGACTTCTTTATTAGTCATAACGATTTCGCGTAACGACTTCTTTATTAGTCATAACGATTTCGCGTAACGACTTCTTTATTAGTCATAACGATTTCGCGTAACGATTTCTTTATTAGTCATAACGATTTCGCGTAACGACTTCTTTATTAGTCATAACGATTTCGCGTAACGACTTCTTTATCAGTCATAACGATTTCGCGTAACGACTTCTTTATTAGTCATAACGATTTCTTGCAACGATTTCTTTAGAACGCGCAACGACTTCATAAGTTATCACAACGATTTCTTTACAGTTCATAACGACTTGCTATAACTCATAACGATTTCATAAGTTATGAAGTCAGCAAGATTCTCTTTATCGAATTTCTTGATGCATCAGTATAATGCTTTTTAATAGCGTTGAAAAGTCAAAGTCATATCTTGTCCGTTGACTGCTATGCATTAAATGCTCTCCGATCGTATCTCCCATGCATGCAGACAATATCTTCCATTTCTATGCTACTCTGTCTACGTACTTTTTCTTGGACAGAAAGGAGCTTTGCTATATACTGCAATATCTGTTCCATCTCAACTAACAATAGACAGCAGTCCTAGCTGTCTTCTATTTATTGATGATATGCTTACAGATATCTGACAAGACTCATCTGGACAACGTTGGACACAAGATACAAAGTTCTATGACATCTCTTTGGCGTGTACACCAGGATAAAAGACTGACGATCAGAAGCTTCCTCAGTAACCAGTCTAACGTACACAAGGATAAGAGACAACGGACACTTCAACGTTCGAATTTGAATCAGCAGTTTAAATAGAAGACTCAAGACGAAAAGAAAAGACACAGAGAGAGAACTCGCTTGATTTTAGAAGAAGAAAGAAATCCATCTCTTAGAATCTTTAGAACTTTGAAGAAGAGCGAAGCCTCCACTCCAAACCTTGTTCTAAGCTCTTAGCTCTCTGTGCTCAAAAGGAATCTTCTCATTTGTAAGAGCCTGTGTGGTCCTTGGAGAGAAAAACCTTGTTAAATCTCTTCTCTCTCGGGGGCTTAGGAGCTTCAGGTTGTAGCTGGTCAAGCTAGAATCTGAAGCCTGTTTTCACAACCTTTTTCTGATTAGTTTGTGTTCCCTTCTGGACGAAGGAAGACCTGGTGGTATCCAGGGTGGTTGTTGTTCCCTTCTGGACGAAGGAAGACCTGGTGGTATCCAGGGTGGTTGTTGTTCCCTTCAGGCTGAAGGAAGACCAGTTGAGGCTGGGTGTAAGGATCCTTAAGGGGGATTGTACCCTTGTAGTAAAATCCTGAGGTATTGCTCAGGGACTGGACGTAGGTCTCCTGTGGAGAGGAGTTCCGAACCAGGATAAAATCCTTGTGTCTTGTGGATGTGTTTTGTGTGATTGTTATCTTGTTTGCTCTAACTCTAACCTTGTTATTAAGTTGTGCAATCTTTTCAGTAAACAGGTTTTAATCAAAGATCGAAGTTTTATTAACCCATTCACCCCCCCCTCTGGGCTAGCTAGCTGGGCAACAAGTGGTATCAGAGCCCGTCTCTTCGACAAAGAAGAAGATCCAACGATCTGAAGAGCAAAGATCAATGGCAGCCCAAAGTCACTTCGAAGGTCAGTCTGTCAACAGACCTCCTTTGTTCGATGGTGAAGATTATACGTATTGGAAGACCAGGATGGAATACTTTCTACAAGGCCACGATTATCAAATCTGGTCAATAGTGGAAGAAGGTGATCTGGTCGTCACAAATGAGAAAGCACAATGGACAGATGAAGATAGAAAGAAAATCTCCTTGAACTGTAAAGCTAAGAGCATTCTATGTTGTGCTCTAAGCAAGAAAGAGTTCAACAGAGTTTCAGCATGCAAATCCTCCATGGAAATGTGGGAAAAGTTAAAGATCACATATGAAGGTACAGACAAAGTAAAGGAGACAAGAATTGACATTCTTGTCACTCAGTATGAAAGATTTCAAATGCAAACAGGTGAGTCTATTACCCAAATGTTTAGTAGATTTACTGACATTACTAATGGCCTAGCAAGTCTAGGAAAGTCATATGAAAATGCAGATATGGTAAGGAAGATTCTCAGATCCCTGCCATCTTCATGGACGGCAAAGGTCACAGCTATCGAAGAAGCTAATGATCTTAAGAGAATGTCAGTAGAAAAACTCATTGGGTCTCTCATGGCCCATGAAATAAACATGGAAAGACTAGGAGAATCCTCCAGTAGAAAGAAGCAGTCAAATGCGCTTAAAGCTAATGGGGACTCATCAGAAGAATCCTTAGATAACAGTGAAGATAGCAAAGATAGTGATGATGAAGAAGCCATGCTCTCAAGAAGATTGCAGAGAATCTTGGCAAAGAAGAAGAAGTTCCAGTCTGGTAGGAGGTACTTCAAGAAAAACAAAGATCTCAAGAGACCAGATGGAAAAGATCAGAAGAGGAATGAGCCACTTTGCTATGAATGCAAGAAACCTGGACATATCAAGGCAGACTGTCCAATGTTAAAGAAAAATGATCACAAGAAGAAGGACAGCTCCAAGAAGTTCAGAAGATTCAAAAAGAAAGCCATGGCAGCTGCATGGGACAACAGCAGCGACTCAGATAGTGAGTCAAGCTCGAGCAGTGAAGGTGAAGAAGCCAACTTGGCTCTCATGGCGAATACCGAGGATAAGGTAACATCTGATTCTTCTTTCGATTCCTGTAATGACTCAGATTCGGATAATTTGGAAAGTGCATTTAATGAACTCTACGATAAGTATAAAGAAGTGTGTAAACTACTTAAGCTAAGCAAGAAAAATATCACATGTCTCGAAAATACCAACTCAGATTTAAAATCTGAAAACGAAGAACTAGAAAAACAAATAGTTGAGCTTAAGAGAAGAAATGAACTATTATGTGAAAACTTAAAAGACAAGAACAGAAAAATCACTGACCTAGAAAAACAGGAAAACTCAGATGATTTAAGAAAAACTGTAAATGAATTAAATGAAGAAAACAATACACTAGCAAGCACCCTAGAAAAATTTACCAATGGTAAAAACTCTTTAATATTAAAAGGTGCTAGGAGATCGGGTAAAAAGAAAAATGGATTAGGATATACACCCCCAGATAATGAAGAAACCATAATATACCCTAAAACATATCCAACACCAAAATTTGTACCCGAACAAGATGTAGCATACAAAGCTGATTTCAAATACATAGAAAAAGTAACTAAGTTATCCTGCTGCAGTCACTGCAACAAGTTAGGACATATTAAAATGACATGCCCAACAAGACATAAAAAATGGATATTAAAAGGTAAAGTTGATGATACTAACCAATCAGGACCCAAAAGAATTTGGGTACCTAAAGCTTGATGTTCTCATTTCAGGTTAACCCTCGAGCATCCAAATGGTATTTGGATAGTGGGTGCTCAAGGCATATGTCAGGCAACAAGAAGATATTTGTTGATCTCCAAGCTGAAGAAGGTACAGTCACCTATGGAGATAATGGAAAAGGGACTGTGATAGGAAGCGGGTCTGTGAACATCAAAGGAAAATCAGTCATAAAGGATGTAATGCTGGTCAAAGGGTTAAAGCACAATCTCATCAGCATCAGCCAGTTGTGTGACAAAGGCCATCAAATTCAGTTTCAAGAATCAAAATGCAGTATCTTAAAGGATGGTGAAGTCATATTTGAAGCCTACAGAGAAAGAAATTTGTATGTTCTATATCTCGATGAACTCAAGGATCAAGATGTGTGTTTGGCAGCTAGCAAAGATAAATCAACTGAGTTGTGGCACAGAAGATTGGGCCACTGCAGCTTGGATGGGCTGAACAAGCTCAGAAAAAGAAAACTAGTTGAAGGACTGCCAAAGGTAAATTTCAGATTGGATAGCATTTGCAGACCTTGTGCAAGAGGAAAGCACACCAAGAGCTCCTTCAAATCAAAGACTGTAGTAACCACCTCAAAGCCCTTAGAACTACTTCACATGGATTTATTTGGGCCAATGAGGACTACCAGTTTGGGAGGAAAGAATTTTGGATTTGTAATAGTTGATGATTATTCAAGATTCACTTGGGTATCCTTTTTAGAGCACAAAGATGACACATTTGAGAATTTTGTCAGCTTCAGTAAGAAAGTTCAGAAAGATCAGAAATTCTCAATTGTCTCTATTCGATCAGATCATGGTGGTGAGTTTCAGAATGAAAAGTTTGCGAAGTTCTGTGATGATCAAGGAATTGAGCACAACTTCTCAGCTCCAAGGACACCTCAACAGAATGGAATTGCTGAGAGGAAAAACAGAACTCTTTTGGATATGGCAAGATCAATGTTATCAGAATATGATCTGCCAAGATATTTCTGGGCCGAAGCTATCAACACTGCATGTTATATCATAAATAGAGTGATGATCAGGCCAATTCTGAAAAAGACTGCTTATGAACTCTACAAAGAAAAGAAGCCAAAGATTAGCCATTTCAGAATATTTGGATGTCCTTGCTTCATCCATAACAATGGAAAAAGGGACATTGGTAAGTTGGATGCCAAATCAGATGAAGGCATTTTCATGGGGTATTCCTCTAAACCTAAAGGTTATAGAGTTTTCAATAAACGTTCCTTATTAATTGAACAATCAGTACATGTTATTTTTGATGAATCTAACCCTTCCTTGAAAAAGGAAGAAATTAGTGACATTGATGATGCAGATGTCTTGTCCGAAAAATTAAAGAAAACTTCAATTAAGGACAAAGAGGATCCAACTCTGGAAGAACTGCAGCAAACAGAAATCCAACATAAAGATCTTCCAAAGGAATGGAGACATCAGAAAGATCACCCTCCTGAAAACATCATTGGTGATCCATCTGTAGGGGTAAGAACTAGAGGTAATGTAATTCCATGCGACTATTTAGCATTTGTTTCTCAAGTAGAGCCTAAGACAGTCAATGAAGCTTTATCTGATGAATCTTGGATACTAGCCATGCAAGATGAACTAAATCAGTTCAAGAGAAACCAAGTATGGTCACTTGTTCCTAGACCATCCAATCATTCAGTTATTGGCACCAAATGGGTGTTCAGAAATAAACTGGATGAGTCTGGAATAATCTTAAGGAACAAAGCCAGATTGGTGGCTCAAGGCTACTCCCAAGAGGAAGGCATAGATTTCGATGAAACTTATGCACCTGTAGCTAGACTTGAGGCCATTAGGATTTTACTTGCTTATGCATCCGCACTTGATTTAAAACTTTTTCAAATGGATGTCAAATCAGCCTTTTTAAATGGTTTCATCAAGGAGGAAGTTTATGTTGAACAACCTCCAGGTTTTGACGACTCTGAATTTCCAAATCATGTATTTAAACTACATAAGGCTTTATATGGTCTAAAGCAAGCTCCTAGAGCCTGGTATGAAAGGCTCAGTAATTTCTTATTAAATCATGGTTTCACTAGAGGTAAAGTAGATAGTACATTATTTATAAAATCTAAGGTTAAACATATACTTCTTGTACAAATCTATGTGGATGATATTATTTTTGGATCTACTGATGAATCTCTTTGCAAGTACTTTGAAAAGCTTATGCAGGGAGAATTCGAAATGAGCTTGATGGGGGAGTTAAGCTACTTCCTTGGATTGCAAATCAAGCAAGGGAAGGATGGCACTCATATCTGTCAAGCAAAGTACACCAAAGAGCTGTTGAAGAAATTTGGATTTGAAGATGCAAAGCCATTATCAACTCCAATGAGCACATCAACCAGAATGGACAGTGATCAAAAAGGTAAAAGGGTAGATCAAAAGAATTATCGAGGTATGATAGGATCATTACTTTACTTAACTGCCAGTAGACCAGACATTTTGTTCAGTGTATGCATGTGTGCTAGATATCAGGCAGACCCTAGAGAGTCTCACTTAATCTCTGTAAAAAGAATATTTAGATATTTAGCTAGAACTCATGATTTAGGTCTCTGGTATCCTAGATCTTGTGAGATAAATCTAATAGGATATTCAGATGCTGATTATGCTGGTTGCAAAGTAGATAGAAAGAGCACCAGTGGATGTTGTCAGTTTCTTGCAGGATGCTTAATATCATGGACATCCAAGAAACAAAATTCAGTAGCTCTATCAACAGCTGAGGCGGAATATGTTGCTGCTGGAAGTTGCTGTACACAACTTCTTTGGATAAAGCAACAACTTGAAGATTTCGGCATTCACATCAAATCAATTCCTCTATTGTGTGATAATACTAGTGCCATCAACCTCACCAAAAATCCAGTTCAACACTCAAGGACGAAACACATTGAGGTAAGATATCATTTTATTCGAGACCATGTAGCTAGTGGTAATTTAGAAATTTCGTTTATAGATACAAATGGTCAATTGGCAGATATCTTCACAAAAGCCCTACCTGAAGAGAGATTTACATCTCTTAGAAGGGAACTAGGGATGTGCAATTTGTGAAAGAATTTCTGTGATTTTATTGACATATAAATTTTTCAGATTAAATGAAAAGTTCTCTCTCCGTTAAAGTTAAACAAAACTCTGGTTATCTATATGCTTTGACCGCTTCTGTGTAGAAAGTTGTTTGACTTGTCAAACCTTTTTGTCGCTTTCTACCTTTGCCGCCTTTTGGCGCTCCCGTCATTAAAGTAATATTAATTTATCCAAACCGCTTTGAGATCGATTCGCCTTCCACCTTTACCCTTTTTATTCTCTATCTGTTCACCTAAAGCTGATGCCCTAACGATTTTGGGATCGTCTCTCTGCAACTTTCGAAGCCTTCTTCTCTTCCCGCGAAGAACTCCTTCGAAAACTTCCGTCCCTTCCATCATCCTCCCTTCCAGAATCTTTTCTTCTCTGCACCCATGGCCGCTCCGTTGATCTCCGGAAGTGTTGGGGCTACAGTGCTGAGTATTTATCCCCAAGGGAGCAAGAAAGATTTACTTTTGTGAAGACAAAGATTTGCGGAAATAAGGCAGTGGATGTTCAGAATCTTGAGAAGAGTGGCATGGCCAGGCTAGTTGATACTATAAGAAGATCGCAGTGGATGGATGTGGTCACCTTCAGTGAGGTAAGCTACCCGGACTTGGTAAAAGCCTTCTACATCTGTCTGAAGTCAGAAGCAGATGGATCCCTTGTTTCCTCTGTCAAGGGTATCCAAATCAGAATAACCCATGAGCTGTTGCGTGATCTGTTTGGAGTAAAGACCTCGGATTTAGTGGCATTCACTCTGTGAATGATGAAGTCAAAGGTCTCGGGATTATCGGTCCAGGATTTAAGTTGAAGGATGGGAAGCTTGATATTAATCAGATGTCCGCGTTCAACCGATTGCTTCACTTTATAGTCTGCCAAATCTTAGTTCCCCGTAGTGCTACCTTTTCCTCATGCACTAGGGCAGATTCGGACATAATGTTCTGGGCAATCCAGAACAAAGAGATAAACCTGGCCGCAGTGATGACTGAGCGAATGATGGTTGCACATGCTCAGTTATGGGAAACAAAGAGCAAGTTGAATGTTTCCCTTCCATATGCCCATCTTCTGACCAAGATTTTCAAGCACTTTGGAGTAGATCTGTCAGGGCGGTAGCTGAAAAGATGGGCCAGTCTATAAGGTCCAGAAACCTGAAGAAAAGTGGCTTTTCAGTGCAAGAAGGAGTTTGGTCGAAATCCTCTGTGGCTGAAGGAGAAGCAGTTATTGCAGATATTCCAGAAGCAGTAGAAGTAGAGCAAGCAGCAGCAAGTCCAGCAGAGCAAGAACCAGTTGAGTCAGCTGTGGGATGCCAATCCGAAGCTCAATTGGAAGAGGGTGCAGCTGGTGTGGCAGATTCCTCGCCCACCACCTTAGTCACCTCTATTTTAAGAGAGGTATTGGACTCCATCCCCTCCATCTCAGTCTCTTCTCAGGCAGGTGGACCTGATGAAGATGTCGTCTTGGAAGAAGCTCCTGCTCAGGGGGAGCAAGAAAGTTTTGAAGTCCCTGCTCCCATTCAGGGGGAGCATGCTGAGAGTGAAAAGCCAGAGAATGAAGCCATGGTTGATGTTAGTGAAGGCCCAAGTGCAACTATAAATCTTGAGGAGCCTGTCTCTCAGCCAAGTAAGCAGAAAAGAGTTGTTCACAGGAGGTCAAGGAAGGGCCATAGGAAAGTAAAGTTGAAGCATGTTATGGCCTTGTTAAAAGCCCAAGGAGAGATCTTGGCATCAGTTCAGTCTGGTATACAAGGAATTGTTTCAAATCAAGTTTCAACCTCCTCAGACGTATCCTCAATAAGAAATGCAATGAGGTATTTCAATAAAGAAATGTCTGATATGAAGAATTTGCTGGCTAATCTTTCAAAGTCTAGTGGTGTCCCTCCTGCACCTACTCAGAGCAGTCCAGCTGAAGTTCCTAGGCCACCAGGGCCTCCAGCTGAAGTTCCTAGGCCACCAGGGCCTCCAGCAGAAGTCCTCGGCCAACAGGGCCGCCAGTTCAAGGGTCAGGGCCATCAGGGCCATCAGTTGTAGGTCACCCGGACCAGTGGCAGCCTCAGGGTCTTCAGGACCCTCTCCTGCAGTCAGAGAAAGTCAGGCCAAAGGAAAAGAGCCAGTGTCAGTCTCCAAGGCCCCTGATTCTTCATCTCTTGCCACTCCAACCCTCTCCACACCTTCATCTCCTCCTACTGCACCTCCTGCTCCACCAACCATAAAACATCCCATGCCTCGCACCAAACCTTCCTCATCCTCTACTTCCTCTCAACCCTCCTTCTCACCTACTCCAGCTCTCATCTCAGCTTCATCCTCATTAACTCCTCAACCTTCACCTATTAAAACCCAACATCTCATCCTCAACCAACCTCTTCCTTTAATCCTAAACACTTTTCTATCCTCCTACTCCTCCTAATTCTGTTACCTTTCCTCCAGTAAACCTCTGCCTCTTGGTATTTTTGACACCAATGTTCCAGACCTTTTTGAAAGGAACACTCTCCTCACCATTCTTTCTACAGCCTCTCACATTCACAGGACTGACCCTCCTAGTCCTGTCTTCAAAAAGAGAAAAACCTCTTCCTCTCTAAGCACCCCTTCTGTTTCTCTCTACCCTCCTTTATGGTACTCTCTTACCCTTGATCCTAAGAGAAGACCTATCTACAAGAATACCTCCAGAAATGCATTCTTTCTACCATTTATGGTATTCCTTTTCTCAACCTCTCCGAACACCTGGCCATTGTTCTTCCTTTACTCAGATATCTCAAGCTTTCAAATCCAAAATCTTTGAGGGCACTGAGTTCAAGACTGAAGATCAGTGGGCAGCTATCAAAGGGAACAAGGCTCAGTACTCAAAATACCTGACTGCAAGGGCCGAATCCCTCTCTCTCAGAGCTCACCCACTCACCTTCTCTGAGTGGTTTATCTTCCAGCACAAGAACTCTTGGGATCCTTCATTTTGAAGGAAATTCGCATTGCCAGAGCCTTTCAGCTGTACAGTGACTTCTGTTATTTGAACAAAATTCCAGAAGTTCAGTTTTGCCAGTTCAACTCGCAGATTACTGTGCTGCAATCAGAGACCCCTCTCAACCTTCCTCTTACAGTAGATTTGTCTCCTTCAAGGTGAGTTTCCAGTTCTTCTGCCGAAGCTGCACTCGTTAGTGCTTAATTCAGATGCTGGATCTCATGCTCTCGATATGTTTGCAAGGCAGCTGGGCCGGATGTCAGCCAAGCAGGGCCGATCTCCCTCTTTCTTGCGGTTCATCTTCAGAGAATATCACTCTGGCCGCATGTCTTCTCTGACCTTAGCTCCACTCATTTCTGAGTGTGAACGACTCACCTCATCAGAATGGGAGCTTCTCTATCGGGCCTCTTATCAGCAATTGGAAGCTATCAATCAAGATCTGGTCAGTCAGAGGAAGCCGACTCTTTCTGCAGAAGCCTTTATGGATCTAATTCCATCGCACCCATACCAGAGCTCTATGCTGTATGGGCAGCTAGATATTCTGCTTTCTATGCCTTAAAGCAGGATCTGTTAAATCAGCAACTTCACTATCCAGTTTCCTTGGACAGATTTCTCCATAGGGCCAGTTTTGGCAAGAGTACCTACTTCAGATTCATTTTGGACAAAACTCAGTATGGAGAGTTCTTAGAGCAGCAAAGGCAACTCTACATTCAGAGGAACATCCCTTCCATGGGACCCTCCTTCTCAGTTACCTTTGGCGTGTTTCTGCAAATTTTTGAGGATATTGAGATCAAGGCATGGGCTGTTATCTCACAGCATGCCTCCTTGTTATCTCCTCTGTATTATCTTTCTCCTTCTTAATAAAAATCTTTCTCTCTTCTTTGTCTCACAGCTTATCTTTTTGCCTAATGACAAAATGGGGGAGACAACTAACGTAAATCTGAAAAACATATTTCATTCTTTGTCTGATGTTTAGTATATTTTGTCATCATCAAAAAGGGGGAGATTGATGACCAAACTGTCCCCATAATAAATATTTCCATTTATTTATATATTAATTTTGATGATTAACAAAATAACACTAATGGATTTCTTGAGCCTTGAGAACAGGAAGCAAAAGAAAAATGAAAGATCAAGACAATCTGGTAAGTCCCATCATTTCTATCTAAGTCCCTGTAACGACTTCTTTGATAAGCAGAACGACTTCCTCTTTGACCGGAACACTCGAATCGTTACCGTAACGACTTCTTTAGACCTCGTAACGATTTCTTTAGAACTCGCAACGACTCTCTAGCCGTAACGACTTCTTTAGACCTCGTAACGATTTCTTTAGAACTCGCAACGACTCTCTAGCCGTAACGATTTCTTTAGAACTCGTAACGATTTCGCGTAACGATTTCTTTAGTCGTAAGATTTCTTGTAACGATTTCTTTATTAGTCATAACGATTTCGCGTAACGATTTCTTTAGAGTCATAACGATTTCTTGTAACGATTTCTTTATCAGTCATAACGATTTCGCGTAACGATTTCTTTATTAGTCATAACGATTTCGCGTAACGACTTCTTTATTAGTCATAACGATTTCGCGTAACGACTTCTTTATTAGTCATAACGATTTCGCGTAACGACTTCTTTATTAGTCATAACGATTTCGCGTAACGACTTCTTTATTAGTCATAACGATTTCGCGTAACGATTTCTTTATTAGTCATAACGATTTCGCGTAACGACTTCTTTATTAGTCATAACGATTTCGCGTAACGACTTCTTTATTAGTCATAACGATTTCGCGTAACGACTTCCTTATTAGTCATAACGATTTCTTGCAACGATTTCTTTAGAACGCGCAACGACTTCATAAGTTATCACAACGATTTCTTTACAGTTCATAACGACTTGCTATAACTCATAACGATTTCATAAGTTATGAAGTCAGCAAGATTCTCTTTATCGAATTTCTTGATGCATCAGTATAATGCTTTTTAATAGCGTTGAAAAGTCAAAGTCATATCTTGTCCGTTGACTGCTATGCATTAAATGCTCTCCGATCGTATCTCCCATGCATGCAGACAATATCTTCCATTTCTATGCTACTCTGTCTACGTACTTTTTCTTGGACAGAAAGGAGCTTTGCTATATACTGCAATATCTGTTCCATCTCAACTAACAATAGACAGCAGTCCTAGCTGTCTTCTATTTATTGATGATATGCTTACAGATATCTGACAAGACTCATCTGGACAACGTTGGACACAAGATACAAAGTTCTATGACATCTCTTTGGCGTGTACACCAGGATAAAAGACTGACGATCAGAAGCTTCCTCAGTAACCAGTCTAACGTACACAAGGATAAGAGACAACGGACACTTCAACGTTCGAATTTGAATCAGCAGTTTAAATAGAAGACTCAAGACGAAAAGAAAAGACACAGATATAGAGAAACTCGCTGATTTTAGAAGAAGAAAGAAATCCATCTCTTAGAATCTTTAGAACTTTGAAGAAGAGCGAAGCCTCCACTCCAAACCTTGTTCTAAGCTCTTAGCTCTCTGTGCTCAAAGGAATCTTCTCATTTGTAAGAGCCTGTGTGGTCCTTGGAGAGAAAAACCTTGTTAAATCTCTTTCTCTCTCGGGGGCTTAGGAGCTTCAGGTTGTAGCTGGTCAAGCTAGAATCTGAAGCCTGTTTTCACAACCTTTTTCTGATTAGTTTGTGTTCCCTTCTGGACGAAGGAAGACCTGGTGGTATCCAGGGTGGTTGTTGTTCCCTTCTGGACGAAGGAAGACCTGGTGGTATCCAGGGTGGTTGTTGTTCCCTTCAGGCTGAAGGAAGACCAGTTGAGGCTGGGTGTAAGGATCCTTAAGGGGGATTGTACCCTTGTTAGTAAAATCCTGAGGTATTGCTCAGGGACTGGACGTAGGTCTCCTGTGGAGAGGAGTTCCGAACCAGGATAAAATCCTTGTGTCTTGTGGATGTGTTTTGTGTGATTGTTATCTTGTTTGCTCTAACTCTAACCTTGTTATTAAGTTGTGCAATCTTTTCAGTAAACAGGTTTTAATCAAAGATCGAAGTTTTATAACCCATTCACCCCCCCTCTGGGCTAGCTAGCTGGGCAACAGGGCCTTCCTACACTATTGCCTGGGGTGTTTTCCAACTTCATTTTGAAGAGTAGAACTCAAGGTCTGGCCCATCATTACTCGTCATGCCTCCTCTTGTCACCTGTCTTCTACATTTCTGTACCCCTCCTAATCAATATAGTGTTGATTGGCTCTATTTATCTTTCTTCTCTTCTTTGATGATCAGTCTGTCCCCATGTAATTTTAATTATTACATATATATATTTGATGATTAACAAAACCAACAAGAGTTCATCAATTATGTCTAATGAAGTTCATAAGTCTTAAGTACAGGAAAAATACCAAGGTCAAACAAGCAAAAAGGTATGCATTACTTCTCTGAAGCTTTAATCATTTCAACATGAATTTCTCTAAGTCCTATCGATTTCTGTTGAAGATCATAACGATTTCCTTATAAGACTGAAAAGTCATGTTGTTTCAAACAAGTTGATGTCACAACGACTCTATAAGTTACCGTAACGATTTCTTTAAAGCTCGTAACGACTTGCCTGTCGCAACGATTCTATAAGTCACTGTAACGATTTTTTAGAGCTCGTAACGACTTGCTCGTCACAACGACTCTATAAGTTACCGTAACGATTTCTTTAAAGCTCGTAACGACTTGCCTGTCGCAACGATTCTATAAGTCACCGTAACGATTTCTTTAGAGCTCGCAACGACTTGCTAGTCACAACGACTCTATAAGTTACCGTAACGATTTCTTTAGAGCTCGTAACGACTTTCCTTCGCAACGATTCTATAAGTCACCATAACGATTTCTTTAGAGCTCGTAACGACTTGCCTGTCGCAACGATTCTATAAGTCATCATAACGACTTCTTTAGAACTCGCAACGACTTGCTCGCCGTAACGATTCTATAAGTAATCATAACGACTTCTTTAGAACTCGCAACGACTTGCTCGCCGTAACGATTCTATAAGTATTCATAACGATTTCTTTAGAACTCGCAACGATTTGCTTTGTATAACGATTTGTTAAGTGTTTCACAATGATTTCTTCATTAACCACAACGATTTGTTATGTCTCATAACGACTTGGTCAACCTGACTTATTCATAACGATTTCATAAGTCATATAGTCATCAATTTCATATCTTGATATCTTATTCATCTTAAAAGCGTTGACTAGTCAAAGTCCACGTAGATATCTCTCTGACACTTCTACATTTATGAGATCTGAACGTATCTCTGCATGCATGCAGACAATATCATCCTTTATCGTGCTTACTCTGATTACGTCTTTTAGACTTAAGCTATTTGGCATTACTATTTTCATGTCTATTGCTACTGACGTTGACTGACATCAGAGACAGCTTAGCTGTCTGCTATTTGAGATTGACATTTGTGCAGACCTCTGATCTAGCTTCATGGTACAACGTTAAACAAAATAGAAGCCAAAGGATATTTCTGAAGATCTCATCTCTTTGCGTGCTCAAGTGATCAAAAGGCTGTTGACTGGAAGCTTCCAAGACTCCAGGTGTCATTCAATCTAACGACTACTCAAAAGAGAGACAACGGACACTTCAACGTCTAGATTTCAAATTGAAGATATAAATACAAGACAGAAGAACAGAAGAAAAATGGACATAACGTTTTTAAGCATTCAAATTCTTCTGAACAAAGTCTAGAGCAAAGAACCTCACTTTTCCTCATCACCTTCAGCTCTTCGCTCTCTGTGCTGTAATAGATTTTCTAAGAGAGCCTGTGTAGTTCTGAGAGTGTGCCTTGTTTAGATCTTTGCTCTCAGTTCTAGTTGCTTCAGATCCTTGCTTGTCAAAAGCTTGATCTAGGGGCTTGAATTTTATTCATTCTCTTTGTGTTGTTCCCTTCGGTTGTGAAGGAAGACCTGGTGTATCCAGGGTATTGTTTCCCTTCGGTTGTGAAGGAAGACCTGGTGGTATCCAAGGTGTTGTTTCCCTTCGGTTGTGAAGGAAGACCTGGTGGGGTATCCAGGGTGTTGTTGTTCCCTTCGGGTGTGAAGGAAGACCAGCTGAGCTGGGTGTTGTAGCGTCCTTAGGGGGACTGTACCCTAGTTAGTGAAATCCTGAGTTGTTGCTCAGGGACTGGACGTAGGACTCCTAAGGAAAGGAGGTCCGAACCAGGATAAACCTTGTGTTGTGTGATTGTCTTCTTTGTGTGTTTGATATTTAAACTGACAGTCACTAACCTCCTTCGAAGATCGTTTATGTGAATGTTTTAGTTATAGGTATCTTCTAGATTAATTTTTAAAAGACCCATTCACCCCCCCCCCCCCTCTGGGCTTGTCAACTGGGCAACAAGTGGTATCAGAGCGAGTCTCTTCGACAAAGAAAAAGGATCCAACGATCTGAAGAGTAAATATCCATGGCAGCCCAAGGTAACTTTGAAGGTCAGTCTGTCAACCGACCCCCTCTCTTCGATGGTGAAGATTATCCTTACTAGAAGACTAGAATGGAATACTTTCTACAAGGCCACGACTATCATTTTGGTCCATAGTGGAAGAAGGTGATCTGGTAGTCACAAATGAGAAAGCTCAATGGACAGATGATGACAGAAAGAAGATCTCCTTGAATTGCAAAGCAAAGAGCATCTTATGCTGTGCTCTAAGTAAGAAGGAATTCAACAGAGTTTCAGCCTGCAAATCCTCAATGGAAATGTGGGAAAAGCTCAGGATCACATATGAAGGCACAGACAAGGTAAAGGAGACAAGAATCAACATTCTTGTCACTCAGTATGAGAGATTTCAGATGCAATCAGGTGAATCCATAACTCAATGTTCAGTCGTTCACTGACATCACAAATGGACTAGCCAGTCTGGGGAAAACCTATGAGATTGGAGACATGGTGAGGAAAATACTTAGATCCTTACCGTCCTCATGGACCCCAAAGGTCACAGCAATAGAAGAAGCTAATGACCTGAAGAGAATGCCTGTAGAAAAGCTCATTGGGTCCCTCATGGCCCATGAGATCAACATGGAAAGGCTAGGAGAGTCCTCTAGCAGAAAGAAGCACTCCAACGCCTTAAAAGCTGAAGAAGATTCACCAGAAGCAAGTTCAGCTGAGAGTGAAAGTGATGCAGACAGCGAGAATGAGGAAGCAATGCTATCTAGAAAATTGCAGCAAATTTTGGCTAAGAAGAAGAAATTTCAATCTGGTAGAAGGCACTTCAAAAGGAACAAGGACTTCAAGAAGGCAGATGGAAAAGAAATGAAGAAAGGAGAACCCATCTGCTATGAATGTAAGAAGCCAGGACACATTAAAGCTGAGTGTCCAAAATTCAAGAAGCCGGAGTTCAGGAAGAAGGACAGCTCCAAGAAGTTCAGAAAGTACAAAAAGAAGGCGATGGCAGCAGCATGGGAAAACAGTAGCGACTCAAACAGTGAGTCAAGCTCCTGCAGTGATGAAGAAGTAGCCAACTTGGCCTTCATAGCTAATACTGAAGAAAAGGTAACATCTGATTCTTCTTTTGATTCATGCAATGATTCAGATTCTGATAGTTTAGAAGAGGCTTTCAACGAGCTATATGAAAAATATAAAGAAGTAACCAAATTATTAAAAATAAGCAACAAAAACATAGTCTGTATAGAAAATACAAACTCAAATGTAAAATCAAAAAATGAACAATTAGAAAGTCAAATAACTGAACTTAAAAGAAGAAATGAACTGTTATGTGAAGACCTAAAAGCTAAGAATGAACAAATAACTAAATTAGAGAAACAAGTAAGTTCAGATGAACTGAAAACTGAAATCAAAACACTAACAAAAGAAAATATACAGTTATCTAGCACATTAGAAATATTCACCAATGGTAAAAACTCCCTCATATAAAAGGTGCTAGAAGATCAGGTAAGAAGAAAAATGGATTAGGATATACACCCCCAGATAATGAAGAAACCATAGTTTATCCTAAAATATATCCAACACCAAAATTTGTACCTGAACAAGATATAGCATACAAAGCTGATTTCAAATATATAGAAAAAGTAACTAAATTATCCTGCTGTAGTCACTGCAACAAGTTAGGACATATCATAACAACATGCCCAACAAGACATAAGAAATGGATAATAAAAAGCTAAATCAATGATACTAACCAATCAGGACCCAAAAGAATTTGGGTACCTAAAACTTGATGTTTTATTTCAGGACAACTCTCGAGCATCCAAATGGTATTTAGATAGTGGGTGCTCAAGACACATGTCAGGAAACCAGAAGTTATTCTCTCATCTCCAAGCTGAAGAAGGAACAGTCACTTATGGAGATAATGGGAAAGGAACAGTGATAGGCAGTGGCTCTGTGAATAACAAGGGAAAAACAGTCATAGAAGATGTGTTATTAGTCAAGGGATTGAAGCGCAACCTCATTAGCATCAGCCAGCTGTGTGACAGAGGCCATCAGATCAAGTTTCAAGAGTCAAAGTGCAGCATACTGAAGGATGGAGCAGTCATCTTTGAAGCTAATAGAGAAAAGAATTTGTATGTGCTCTATCTTGAAGAACTCAAGGATCAGAATGTGTGTCTGGCAGCAAATAAAGATAAATCTACTGAATTATGGCACAGACGACTAGGACATTGCAGTATAGATGGCATGAGAAAATTGCTGAAGAAGAATCTTGTGGAAGGTCTACCTAAGGTTAGTACAAAATTGGATGGTGTATGTAAACCTTGTGCTAAGGGAAAGCACACCAAAGGCTCCTTCAAGTCAAAGGCGGTGGTGACCACCTCAAACCCTTAGAGCTCCTTCATATGGATCTATTTGGGCCAATGAGGAGTACCAGTCTTGGAGGAAAGAATTTTGGATTTATCATAGTTGATGACTACTCAAGATTCACATGGGTATCATTCCTAGAGCATAAAGATGACACTTTTGAAAACTTCGTCAGCTTCAGTAAGAAAGTTCAGAAAGATCAGAAGTTCAGCATTGTGTCTATCCGATCAGATCATGGTGGTGAATTTCAGAATGAAAAGTTTGCTAGATTCTGTGATGATCAGGGAATTGAGCATAATTTCTCAGTACCAAGAACACCACAGCAAAATGGTATCGCTGAAAGAAAGAATAGAACCCTATTAGATATGGCAAGAACTATGCTCTCAGAATATGATCTGCCAAGATACTTCTGGGCTGAAGCAGTCAACACAGCAAGCTACATTATCAACAGAGTTATGATCAGACCAATCTTAAAGAAGACTGCATATGAACTGTTCAAAGGAAAGAAGCCAAAGATCAGCCACTTCAGGACTTTTGGATGTCCTTGTTTCATTCACAACAATGGAAAACGGACATTGGTAAGTTGGATGCTAAATCAGATGAAGGCATCTTTATAGGGTACACCTCTAAACCCAAAGGCTATAGAGTATTTAACAAGCGTACTTTATTGATTGAACAGTCTGTACACATTATTTTTGATGAAACTAACCCTTCCTTGAAAAAGGAAGTAGATAGTGATAATGAGGAAACAGATGAACTGTCCAAGAAACTAAAAGACTCATCAATTGAGGACAAGGATGATCCACCTCTGGAAGACCTTCAACAAGAAGAACTTACTCATGAAAATCTTCCAAAGGAGTGGAGATACAAGAAAGATCACCCACTTGAGAATATTATTGGTGATCTATCCATAGGGGTAAGAACAAGAGGTAATGTTATTCCTTGTGATTACCTAGCTTTTGTTTCTCAAATAGAGCCTAGGACAGTCAATGAAGCTCTTTCTGATGAATCTTAGATAGTAGCCATGCAAGATTAATTAAATCAATTCAAGAGAAACCAAGTATGGTCACTTGTTCCTAGACTATCAGACCATCCAGTCATTGGCACCAAATGGGTGTTTAGAAATAAACTGGATGAAACTAGTGCAATCTTAAGAAACAATGCCAGATTGGTAGCTCAAGGCTATTCTCAAGAGGAAGGCATAGATTTCGATGAAACCTATGCACCTGTAGCTAGACTTGAGGCTATTAGAATATTACTTTCATATGCATCAGCCTTGAACTTAACATTATTTCAAATGGATGTTAAATCCGCATTTTTAAATGGTTTTATAAAAGAGGAAGTTTATGTGGAACAACCCTGGGGTTTTGATGACACAGAATTTCCTAATCATATTTTCAAACTTCACAAGGCATTATATGGTTTAAAGCAAGCACCTAGAGCCTGGTATGAAAGGCTTAGTTCTTTTCTTTTAAACCATGGTTTCAGTAGAGGTCAAGTAGATAGTACTCTTTTCATAAAGTCAAAGGTCAAACACATTCTACTAGTCCAAATTTATGTAGATGATATTATCTTTGGGTCTACTGATGAATCCCTTTGCAAGTACTTTGAAAAGTTGATGCAGGGAGAATTTGAAATGAGCATGATGGGAGAACTCAATTATTTCCTTGGACTACAAATCAAACAAGGAAAGGAAGGAACTCACATCTGTCAAGCAAAGTACATAAAAACTCTTGAAGAAATTTGGATTCGATAATACCAAACCACTGTCAACACCAATGAGTACATCAACAAGAATGGACAGTGATAAAGATGGTAAGAAAGTAGATCAAAAGATCTACAAAGGTATGATAGGTTCACTTCTTTATTTAACAGCTAGTAGACCTGATATTTTATTTAGTGTATGCATGTGTGCTAGGTATCAAGCAGATCCTAGAGAATCACATTTAATTTCTGTGAAAAGAATATTTAGATATTTAGCAAAACTCATGACTTAGGTCTGTGGTATCCAAAATGTTGTGAAATTAACTTAGTAGGTTATTATGATGCTGACTATGCTGGATGCAAATTAGATAGAAAAAGCACCAGTGGTTGTTGTCAATTTCTTGCAGGATGTTTGATATCTTGGTCTTCAAAAAACAAAATTCAGTGGCACTATCTACTGCTGAAGCTGAGTACGTAGCTGCTGGAAATTGTTGTACACAACTCTTATGGATAAAGCAACAACTTGAAGATTTCGGATTAAACATCAAATCCATCCCACTGTTGTGTGACAACACCAGTGCCATAAATCTCACCAAGAATCCAATTCAACATTCAAGGACCAAGCATATTGAGGTTAGATATCATTTTATTCGTGATCATGTAGCAAATGGTAATATTGAAATATCTTTTATTGATATAAATGGTCAGTTAGCAGACATTTTCACAAAAGCCTTACCCGAGGAGAGATTCACATCTCTTAGAAGGGAATTAGGCATGTGCAATTTGTGAAAAAGGTTTTGTTTACAACTGGCACAATAAATTTCAGAATTAAGTAATTTTTCCCTCCATGGCTTTAAGCAAAAGAAATTCAAATTATCCTTTGTAACCGCTCTCTCATTGAAGTCGGTTTGAATAGTCAAACTCTTTTGTCTTCTTCTGCCGCATTTTGGCGCCTCACTTTCCACAACGCATTAATTTATTCATAAAATCAATGACAGAACGATTCGTATCTCATCGTCTACCTTTTCCCCTTTTTCATCCTGTCACATGAGCCGATGCCCTAACAACTCATACCTCAACCCTATGCAAATTTGAATCTTCCTCCTCCTTCCCGCAAAATTTCTTGAGGATTCTTTCTCTTCTCCTTCCGTTTCAATCCTCCAGAGACTTTCCCACCTGAATCCATGGCCGCACCAGTCATCGCCGGCAGTTTGGGTGGCTACAGCGCCGAGTTTCTCACTCCTGAGCAGCAGGAGAGGTTTACCTTTGTGAAGATGAAGCTCTGTGGCGATAAAGAAGTCGATGTTGCTAATCTGAGGAAAATGGAATGAGCAGTATGGTAGATTTAATCAATCAGATGCAGTGGACGGGAGTTACCACCTTTTCCGAGGTTAGTTATCCGGACTTGGTAAAAGCTTTCTTCGTGTGTATGAGATAGAGGAAGATGGGTCCCTAGTTTCTTCAGTAAAGGGAACCCTGATTAGAATAGACCCTGAGTTGCTGAAGATGTTGTTTGATGTGAAGACTTTCGGGTTTAGTGGGGTTCACACTGTGGACGCCTAAGTGAAAGGTTTGGGAATTGTAGGACCGGGCTTCAAGCTAAGGGACGGCAAGCTTGATATAAATCAACTAACTGCTTTCAACCGCCTCCTTCATTTTATTGTATGTCAAATCTTAGTTCCCAGAAGTGCAACATTTTCATCTTGCACAAAGGCCGACTCTAACATGATGTACTGGGCCATTCAAAATAAGGAGATAAATATGGCCGCAGTGATGATGGAAAGAATGAATTTGCCAAAGATCAGATTTGGGACACCAAGAGTAAGTTAAATGTGTCCCTGCCATATGCCCACCTACTTACTAAGATCTTCAAACACTTCGGTGTTGATCTTTCTGGGGCAGTTGTAGAGAAAATGGGCCAAGCAATCAGGTCCAGGAACCTTAAGAAGAGTGGCTTCTCTGTGGAAAATGGTGTCTGGTCCAAGGCTTCAGTTGCTGAAGGCGAAGCCATCATTGACGACGCCTCAGTTGTTTATCAGGAAATGGGATCAGCGGCTATGATTCCAGAATTGCCAGTGGAGTCAGTTTCAGTTCTAGCACTTGGAGCAGTAGAATCATCAGGCCCCTCTTTAGCAGAAGTTCAGTCTGAAATTGCAGTAGAAGAAGAAAGAGTATCAGCACCAGTTTCAGAATTTCCAGAAGAATTAGCTCTAAATTTTGCAGAGAGGAGAATTGAGGATATCCTCCCAGAGGACATTATTCCAGTTGAGGACCCACTACCCTCAACTGTCGTTGCATCTATTCTCTCAGATATTATTGATTCGATTCCTTCCACCACTAGTGCTCCAGAAACTAGTGGCAGAGTTGCTGAAGAGCTGTGGCATCAGGCCACATTGATGAACCAATGGAAGATGTTCCAGTAGAGCTAGAGCACCCAGCTGCTCAGGGTGATTCTGTGATGGCGGATGCTCCAATTCAGGGGGA
Organism: Colocasia esculenta; assembly: GCA_014218235.1. Lineage (NCBI taxonomy): Eukaryota > Viridiplantae > Streptophyta > Magnoliopsida > Alismatales > Araceae > Colocasia > Colocasia esculenta. The sequence continues at coordinate 1,305,773 of CM024756.1, forward strand.
GCAAGTATCAAATGAAGAAGATGCTCCTATTGAGGGGAGCTATCAAAGAAGGTTCAGTAGAAGCAACTCCAGTTGTTGATGGTCAGGAAGAAAGGCATAAAGATTCTCCAAATTTGGATGATAGAGAAGGAGAGACTGCAAGCTCTTCGAGCTCAGATGATGATCAACCTCCTCCAGCAAAAGAAGGCAAGAAGAAAGGAAAAGAAGTTTCCTCTAAAGTTCCTCTCCTGGCTGACTCACCTTTTGAGAGCAGGCCAAACAGAAAATTGTTATAAATTTGAAGCCAGTGATTGAAAGGCTGAATGTGCAAGGTGAGCTATTATGCTCTCTCCAGTCAGATGTAAATTCTATATTTATGAGCCAAGCTTCAGCCAACAAAGAGTTAGCTCAAATCAGAAATGCTATGAAATGGTTTAATAAGGAGATGAGTAGCATGAAAGGCATGCTCTCGGATATTATTAAGGCAGTTGGAGTTCAAGCTCCTCCTCCTCCAGTAGCTCAGGAGCCTGGAGAAAATGTGTCTGGGCCATCAGGGCCAGCACCAGAAGCAGCTGCAGCACCAGAAGAGGCAGGGCCAACAGGGCCAGCTGATCAGGTTGAAGGGCCTCCAGGGCCATCTGAGCAAGGGTCAGGGCCATCCGGGCCATTGGAGAGTGAGTCTGTGCAGAAGAGGCAGAAGAGTTCTTGGCGCCCATGCCCCCAGCTCCCTCTTCTCCCTCTCACACACCTATTCCTCCAACTCCACCCTCAGCTCCTACAACACCTCCTGCTCCTCAAACCTTCAAGAAGCCTCAATCCAGACCAATTTCCTCTCCTACACCATTTCCTCCTCAGTCCACCTCATCTCCTGCCTCCTCTACTTCAGTTCCTTCTCCTTCTCCTATACATGAGGCCCCTCCAGCATCCTCAGCTGGCGTCTCCTCCTCCTCCTATACATGAGGTCCCTCCCTTGGACCAGTTGATGACCTCTCAACTACTTCCCACTCTTTTCTTCATCCTACTCCTCCACCCTCTTTCATCACTATCATACCTGAAAGAGCCCAACTTAACTCTCCCTTTATGGAACAAATAAGGATGAGTTTAAGGAAGGGATCCTCAGGTCTGTGTTGAAGGTTGGTGAACATGTTCATAGGGCAGACCCTTCTAGTCCTGCCCCAAGAAGAGGAAACTTACTTCTACTTCCTCCCTTTCCTCTGAACCCAAATACCCACCTTTGGTTTTCTCTCACAGTGGACAACAAACATCCCTCACTGTACAGAGAATATCTCTCAAATGTTGTTTTTGCAACCATCATTAACCTTCCCTTCTTGATCTCACAGACCATTTGCACACCATTCTACCCTATACTTCTCTTTCAAAATCTGAAAATTCCAAAATCTTCTCTCTTGCCCACTCTAAAACTGAAGAGCAATGGGGCAAAGGTCACAAGGATCTCCTAAAGAAATTCATTCTTGCCAAATCTGCTAGATTCCCTCCAAGGGACCACTCCCTGACCTTATCAGAGTGGTTCAGTTGTATCATAGAGAACTCTGGGCACCCTTCATTCAAAGAAATCAAAATGATCAGGCATTTCATGATATTCAACAACTACAGATATGTTCATAATCTTCCAGAGGTTCAGCTTAGCCAATTCAGAAAGGCCATTTCAGCTCTGACTCCGGGTATCTCTCATACCTCAGATGTTCAGGTAGATTTTGCTACCCTCCAGGTGCCTGAAGAGATAGCCCTTCCTCAAATTCACTTTCTAGTTATGGAGTCCTGTGTAGGATCCATCATCTTTGAACGTTTTTCCAGAGTAATGGGCAGAATTAAAGTACAGAAAGGCTGCCTGGTTGCTTTTTCTAGATTCCTATTTAGGGAATATCACCAGGGGCATGTAAGTGCTGAAGTTCTAGCCCCATTCTATCTGAATGTGAAAGGCTGACATCCTCAGAATGTTCCAAGTTCTACCCCTTGTCAGCTCAGCAATTGTTTGAAATAAATGAAGCTCAGGCCAGGAAGGCAAACCACCATTTCTCCAGCTACTTTCCTAGATATGAACACCATTCATCTTGTTAATGACCCTTTCAAAGTCTGGGAGGAAAGATACAAGTGTATGTGGCTATGCACAGGCTCTCAGAGATAACCACACCACTATCCTGTGACCATGGACCAATTCCTCACCTGTGCCAGCTTTGGGACTCATCGATTCCTCAAGATGAACATGGACAAGAATGCATATGCTGATCTTCTCTATCAACACCTAGATCTTCATCTCAAAAGGATGGCTTCCACCATGGGACCATCCTACTTTGTATCTTTTGGAGTCTTCAAAACTCATTTTGAAGAGCAGGAAGCACAGGCATGGGAAACCATTTCTCATTTTGCCTCTCTTTTGTCTCCTACATTCTATTTACCTGTACCATCTCAAAGTTAATGAAAATTCCTTTGGTCATCTGCTTTTTTCTTTCTCTCTTCTTTCTTTGTCTCAGATTGTCTTTTTGCTCAATGACAAAAGGGGGAGAAAATTTGCATGTCTGAAATACATTCCAATAATTTTAAGGAAGAAAATTAGCATGTCATATCTTCAGACTGATTTCAGATATTTTTCATCCATGCTTATTGTTCAGTTTTGTCATCACCAAAAAGGGGGAGATTGATGATCAGTCTGTCCCCATGTAATTTTAATTAATTACATATATATATTTTGATGATTAACAAAACTAAACAAGAGTCATCAATTATGTCTAATGAAGTTCATAAGTCTTAAGTACAGGAAAAATACCAAGGTCAACAAGCAAATAAAGGTATGCATTACTTCTCTGAAGCTTTAATCGTTTCAACATGATATTTCTCCAAGTCCATATCGATTTCTGTTGAAGATCATAACGATTTCCTTATAAGACTGAAAAGTCATGTTGTTTTAAACAAGTCGATGTCACAACGACTCTATAAGTTACCGTAACGATTTCTTTAAAGCTCGTAACGACTTTCCTGTCGCAACGATTCTATAAGTCACCGTAACGATTTCTTTAGAGCTCGTAACGACTTGCTCGTCACAACGACTCTATAAGTTACCGTAACGATTTCTTTAAAGCTCGTAACGACTTGCCTGTCGCAACGATTCTATAAGTCACCGTAACGATTTCTTTAGAGCTCGCAATGACTTGCTCGTCACAACGACTCTATAAGTTACTGTAACGATTTCTTTAGAGCTCGTAACGACTTGCCTGTCGCAACGATTCTATAAGTCACCGTAACGATTTCTTTAGAGCTCGTAACGACTTGCCTGTCGCAACGATTCTATAAGTCATCATAACGACTTCTTTAGAACTCGCAACGACTTGCTCGCCGTAACAATTCTATAAGTAATCATAATGACTTCTTTAGAACTCGCAACGACTTGCTCGCCGTAACGATTCTATAAGTATTCATAACGATTTCTTTAGAACTCGCAACGATTTGCTTTGTATAACGATTTGTTAAGTGTTTCACAATGATTTCTTCATTAACCACAACGATTTGTTATGTCTCATAACGACTTGGTCAACCTGACTTATTCATAACGATTTCATAAGTCATATAGTCATCGATTTCATATCTTGATATCTTATTCATCTTAAAAGCGTTGACTAGTCAAAGTCCACGTAGATATCTCTCTGACACTTCTGCATTTATGAGATCTAAACGTATCTCTGCATGCATGCAGATAATATCATCCTTTATCATGCTTACTCTGATTACGTCTTTAGACTTAAGCTATTTGGTATTACTATTTTATGTCTATTGCTACTGACGTTGACTGACATCAGAGACAGCTTAGCTGTCTGCTATTTGAGATTGACATTTGTGCAGACCTCTAATCTAGCTTCATGGTACAACGTTAAACAAAATAGAAGCCAAAGGATATTTCTGAAGATCTCATCTCTTTGCGTGCTCAAGTGATCAAAAGGCTATTGACTGAAGCTTCCAAGACTCCAGGTGTCATTCAGTCTAACGACTACTCAAAAGAGAGACAACGGACACTTCAACGTCTAGATTTCAAATTGAAGATATAAATACAAGACAGAAGAACAGAAGAAAAACAGACATAACATTTTTTAAGCATTCAAATTCTTCTGAAGAAAGTCTAGAGCAAAGAACCTCACTTTTCCTCATCACCTTCAGCTCTTCGCTCTCTGTGCTGTAATAGATTTTCTAAGAGAGCCTGTGTAGTTCTAAGAGTGTGCCTTGTTTAGATCTTTGCTCTCAGTTCTAGTTGCTTCAGATCCTTGCTTGTCAAAAGCTTGATCTAGGGGCTTGAATTTCATTCATTCTCTTTGTGTTCTTCCCTTCGGTTGTGAAGGAAGACCTGGTGGTATCCAGGGTATTGTTTCCCTTCGGTTGTGAAGGAAGACCTGGTGGTATCCAGGGTGTTGTTTCCCTTCGGTTGTGAAGGAAGACCTGGTGGGGTATCCAGGTGTTGATGTTCCCTTCGGGTGTAAAGGAAGACCAGCTGAGCTGGGTGTTGTAGCGTCCTTAGGGGGACTGTACCCTAGTTAGTGAAATCATGAGTTGTTGCTCAGGGACTAGACGTAGGACTCCTAAGGAAAGGAGGTCCGAACCAGGATAAACCTTGTGTTGTGTGATTGTCTTTTTGTGTGTTTGATATTTAAACTAACAGTCACTAACCTCCTTCGAAGATCGTTTGTGTGAATGTTTTAGTTATAGGTATCTTCTAGATTAATTTTAAAAGACCCATTCACCCACCCCCCCCCCTGGGCTTGTCAACTGGGCAACATTCTTTTCTTGAGTTCTTACTTTTTGCTTAATGACAAAAAGGGGGAGAAAATACATTATTCTGAAATACATTTCTTAGATGCACATTTATCTAAAGTTATTTCAGCATTTTATAAGTTAATGTTATGTTTTGTCATCACCAAAAAGGGAGAGATTGATGATCAGTCCATCCCCATATAATTTTATTTATTTTATGCAATTTTTGGTGATTAACAAAGCCTTAACAAATATTTTCTAACAAGTTTTCTGAAGTTCATCCACAGGAAATAATTCAAGCAAAATCTGTAAGTAATTCTCATACACTGTCTTTTAAAGTTTAAAGCATGTATTCATTCAAGTACACATCGATTTCCTTGATAGAACATCGTTTCATAAGAAAAACAACGATTTCGGTCTCACATCGATTTCATAAGTCACTTAAATAACGATTCGATAAATTACACAACGATTTGATCGTTGTAACGATTCGATAAGTGAAACAACGATTTGGTCTTTGTAACGATTCGATAAGTGAAACAAAGATTTGGTCGCTGTAATGATTCAATAAGTGAAACAACGATTTGGTCGCTGTAACGATTCGATAAGTGAAACAACAATTTGGTCGCTGTAACGATTCGATAAGTGAAACAATGATTTGGTCGCTGTAACGATTCGATAAGTGAAACAACGATTTGATCGCTATAACGATTCATTACCACTTCAACATCGATTTGCTCAAAAACGATTTGCCTTAGTCAACATCGATTTGCTCAAACAATGATTTGCTCTTACTTGAACAACGATTTGCCTTAGTCAAATAACGATTTGTTTGGTCAATGATTTCATTACTCACATCAACATAAGGTTTCATTTATATATGGATTATAATTTTGAAATCGATTTCTCGTATACAACAAATCTCTTCACAACGATTTTGGTTTGAAGGAATTATCTGAAATTTCGTAATTATTATCTTCTCAGATATTCCTGATAATGACCATACTATTCAAACATATTTTCAAAACTCTGTGGAGTTCAAGTCTTCCCGCGCATACTAAGTTTTTGATCATTTCACACAAAATCCTCTTGCTTATTTGATGTATTGCATAGAGTCTTGATTTGTGTGATGACATGATATCCTTTCTAGTTTAAGCATATCATTATACTGCACGACTACCAGGGTTGACTGACAACGTAGGCAAAGAGGAGTTGTCTAGGTATCTGTGTTTAATGCATGTAGGCCTTTTGTAGTAAAGCACGTCATGTATGGATCCGTCAACTTGTCGAAAAGGATAAAAGATTCAGAAGATCTTTTCTGAGGATGCAATGACCAATCCAAGCACTTATAGCTGCAAGCTCATCTCTGTATGCCTACGACCAGTCTCTCTACGAGCATGAAGTTGTGAGACAACGAGTGTCTGAACGGCTACTTCAACGGTCAATTATTTTGCAGAAGATAAATAGAAGACTGATGACTCCATGAAGGAGAAGTTGTTGAGAGATAGAGCTACACATACAACTGAAAAGCAACTTGCAAGCATCAGACAGACGAGCTCATTCGCTTCACTCTACCATTCTTTCAGCTCTCAGCTCTCACTTTTCTTGCTTAGTCTTTTGAGAGCTAGTTGTTGTTCTGAGATATTTTCGTGTTGAAATTTATCTCTCTCTCAGACATTGCCTCAGATCAAGCAAACTCTTATAACTTGGTCTAGGGGCCTTTCGCCTTTGCACTCACATTCTGTGTGTGTTCCTCTTCGGTTGTGAAGAGAAGACCTGTTGTGAACAGGTGTTGCTATTCCCTTCATGAAGAAGGAAGACCTATTACATCAGGTGTTGGTTTTTGTTCCTCTTCGGTTTGAAGAGAAGGCAGCTGCGGCTGGATGTGTAAGGGTCCTAATGGGGACAGTACCCTTGGTTAGTGAAATCCCAAGTTGTTGCTTGGGGACTGAACGTAGGACTCCTTAGGATAAGAGGTCCGAACCAGGATAAAATTCTCCTGGTTTCAGTGTGTTTGCATGTGTGTCTTCATTATTACTAACACTAACCACGATCTTAGTGTTCTTCTGTTTAAGCTTTTTATTGACAGGTGTTTAATTGAAAAAGAGTGTTTACAAATTATATATTTTATAATTAAAAACCCATTTACCCCCCCCCCCCTCTGGGCTTGCTAGCTGGGCAACAAGTGTTGCCCAGCTAGCTAGCCCAGAGGGGGGGGTGAATGGGTTATTAAAACTTCGATCTCTGATTAAACCTGTTTACTGAAAGGATTGCACAACTTAATAACAAGGTTAGAGTTAGAGCAAATAAGACAACAATCACACAAAACACATCCACAAGACACAAGGATTTTTATCCTGGTTCGGAACTCCTCTCCACAGGAGACCTACGTCCAGTCCCTGAGCAATACCTCAAGATTTCACTACCAAGGGTACAATCCCCCCTTAAGGATCCTTACACCCAGCTTCAACTGGTCTTCCTTCAACCTGAAGGGAAAAACAACCACCCTGGATACCACCAGGTCTTCCTTCGTCCAGAAGGGAACACAACTAAAGAAGAAAAGTGTGGGAACAGGCTTCAGACTCTAGCTTGACCAGCTACACACTGAAGCTACCAAGGCCCGAGAGAGAAGAGATTTAACAAGGTTTTCTCTCCAAGGACTACACAAGCTCTCACAAATAAAAACTCTTTTTGATCACAGAGAGCTAAGAGCTAAGAACAAGGTTGGAGTGGAAGCTTCGCTCTTGTTTTTCTTCTGAAGACTCGAAGAGATGGATTTCTTTCCTTTTCCAATTCCAAGTGTTGTTGTTCCTGTCTTGTTATTCTTCTTCTCCGTCTTGAGTCTTCTATTTAAACTTCTGATTCAAATTTGAACGTTGAAGTGTTCGTTGTCTCTTATCCTGGTGTACGTTAGACTGGTCACTAAGGAAGCTTCTGATCGTCAGTCTTTTATCCTTTTGTACACGCCAGAGAAATGTTTTAGAATTTTGTATCTTGTGTCCAACGTTGTACAGATGAGTCTTGTCAGATATCTATAGCATATCAACAATAAATAGAGGACAGCTAGACTGTCGTCGATTGTTAGTTGTAGATGGAACAGATATTGCAATATATAGCAAAGCTCCTTTCTGTTTAAAAAGTACGTAGACAGAGTAGCATAGAAATAGAAGATATTGTCTGCATGCATGGGAGATACGATCAGAGACCATTTAATGCGTAGCAGTCAACAGACAAGGTATGACTTTGACTTTTCAACGCTATTAAACAGCATTATACTAATACAGCAAGAAATTCGATAAGAACAATCTCGATGCCTTCATAACTTATGAAATCGTTATGCGATAACAGACAAATCGTTATGACAGAGCATTATCAACTTATAATGATGAAATCATTATGAGTTATAGCAAGTCGTTATGAACACTTATCAAGTTGTTATGATCTGTAAAAGAAATCGTTATGACTATCAAGTCGTTATGAGTTTCAAGAAATCGTTACAAGAAGTCTTAACAAAGAGTTGCATAAAGCAAGGCGTTATGAACTATAACGAAATCGATTGAACTCTAAGAAATCGATATGAACTCTAAAGAAATCGATATGAACTCTAAAGAAATCGTTACGGCTAGAGAGTCGTTGCGAGTTCTAAAGAAATCGTTACGAGGTCTAAAGAAATCGTTACGGCTAGAGAGTCGTTGCGAGTTCTAAAGAAATCGTTACGAGGTCTAAAGAAATCGTTACGGCTAGTCAAGTCGTTACGGGTTCTAAAGAAATCGTTGCGATGTTTTAAAGAATCGTTGCGATATCGATTTGTTTTGTTCTAAAGAAATCGTTCTGCTTATCAAAGAAGTCGATACAAAGACTTGGACAGAAATGTGAGATGAGACTTACCTGATTGTCTTGAACTTTCATTTTTTTTTTATTTCCTGTTCTCAAGGCTCAAGTAATCCATTAGTACTATTTTGTTAATCATCAAAATTAATATATAAATAAATAAAATATTTATTATGGGGACAGTTTGGTCATCAATCTCCCCCTTTTTGATGATGACAAAATATACTAAACATCATACAAACCAAATTAAACATGTTTTTTCAGATTTACTTTAGTTTTCTCCCCCATTTTGTCAATAAGCAAAAAGATAAGCTGAGAGACAAAGAAAGAGATCATTGTATTAAGTATAGAAAGGTAGTACAAGGGAGATAACAAGGAGGCATGCTGTGAGATGACAGCCCATGCCTTGATCTCAAGGTCTTCAAACGTCTGTTGGAACACCCCAGAAGCAACTGAGAAGTTGGGACCCATAGATTGGGTGGCCCTTTGAATGTACAAAATCCGTTGCTGATCAAGAATTCTGTATACTGATCTGGATCCAGAATGAATCTGAAGTAAGTACTTTTTTCCGAAGCTGGCACGATGGAGAAATCTATCCAAAGAGATTGGATAAAGATCTTCTGATCTATCAGATCCTGCTTCAGAGCATAGAAAGCTGTATATCTAGCTGCCCACTGAACATAAATCTCTTGAATAGGATTTATGGAGTTGAGATCCATGAAGGCTTCAGCTGAGAGAGAGGGCTTATTTTGATGAACCAGGAACTGTTGATGGCCTAACTGAAGGTTGGTTTCCTTGTAGATGATTGCCCAAACGGAGGGAGTAAGCCTTTCACACTCAGAAATGAGTGGAGCCAAAACCTGAGAGGAGATGCGGCCAGAGTGGTATTCTCTGAAGATAAACCGCAGGAAGGAGGGCAGTCTGCTCTGCTTGGCTGACATTCTACCCATCTGCTTGGCAAACATGTCAAATGCATGGGATCCTGCATCTGAATCAAATACTAGGGAATGCAGCTTTGGCAAAAGGACTGAAGTCAACCGGATATCAGCAAAATTCACTGTTAGGGGAATATTCACTGGACGTTCGGATCTTAACATTACTATAGCTGAGTGGAATTGAGAGAACTGGACTTCTGGCAGTTTGTTCAGAAGCAGAAGTCACTGTACTGCTGGAAGCTTTTGGCAATGCGGATCTCTTTCAAGATGAAAGGACCCCACAAATTCTTATGCTTGAGAAAGAACCACTCAGAGAGAGTGAGAGAATGAGCTCCATGGTAATGGATTCGGCCCTGGCAGTCAAGAACTTGTTGTATTGAGCTTTGTTGCCCTTGACATTTGCCCACTGATCTTCAGTCTTGAACTCAGTCCCCTCAAGATTTTGGATTTTTGAGAGTGGGATAACTGGGTAAGAGGAAGAACAATATTTAGGTGCTCAGAAAGGTTGAGGAAGGGAATACCATAAATGGTGGAGAGGATGCACTTTTGAAGATATTCCTTATAAAGGAATCTTTTTGTGAGGTTCAAGGGTAAGAGAGTACCAAAGAGGAGGAATAAGGAGGAGGAGATGGAACAGAGGATGATTGTTTCCTCTTTTTCTTGGCAGGACTGGGAGGATCAGTCCTGTGGATATGAGTGGCAGTGAAAGAATGGTGGAAAGGGTATTTCGCTCAAAGTCATCCGGCAAATTTGTGTCAAAGACACCAAGTAGAGGAGGTTTTTCTGGAATAAAAGTAACAGAGGAAGGAGGAGTAGGAGGATAGAAAGGTGTTTGGGATTGAAGGAAGAAGGAGGGTGAACTTGAGTGGTTTGAGTGAGAGGTGATGAGGGTGAAAATGATGATGGACCTGAGGTGTGAGAGGGAGTAGGAGAAAGAGGTTGAGATGTAGTGAAGAGGAAGATGGTTGAGTGCGAGGCACAGGATGTTTAATGTTGGTGGTGCAGGAGGGGCTGTAGAAGGAGAGGTAGGTGAGGACAAAACTGGAGTTGCAAGATTTGAAGTGTCAGGGGCCGAAGTAGCTGACATGGGCTCTTTCCCTTTGACTTCTCTGACAACTGAAGAGGGTCCTGATGACCCTGAAGCTTGCCCTGATGGCCCTGGTGGCCCTGATGCTTGAACTGGTGCCCTGTTGGCCGAGAGACTTCTGCTGGAGGCCCTGGTGGCCTAGGAACTTCAGCTGGACTGCTCTGAGTGGGTGCAGGAGGGACACCACTAGACCTTGAAAGATTAGCCAGCAAATTCTTCATATCAGACATCTCTTTATTGAACCACCTCATTGCATTTCGAATTGAGGATAGATCAGAGGAGGTTGAAGCTTGATTAGAATAATGCCCTGAACACTTGTCTGAACTGATGACAAGACTTCTCCTTGAGCTTTCAGCAATGCCATAATAGGCTTCAGATTGACTTTTCTGTGACTCTTTCTTGGCCTTTTGTGAGCCACTCTCTTTTGCTTCCCTTGCTGAATGACAGGCTCCTCAAGATTGATATTGCTTGCACTTGGGCCTTCACTAACAGGAACACTGGCAGGAGGTGGAATTTCCTCAATGCCTACTTGCTCCCCCTGAATAGGAGCGGGAGTTCAACACTTTCTTGCTCCCCCTGAGCAGGAGCTTCTTCCAAACAACTTTCTCCAAGTGGCCTTCTGCCACGGATTCAGACACTTCAGGTTCAACTCTACTTTGCTCCCCTTGGCTAGGAGCTTCTTCCATGACCACATCTTGTTGAGTACCTGCTTGTATCTCAACATTAGCAATTGTTCAGACTGAATTTTGTATGGCCTGGTGCCATAACTTCTTCTTCAACACATCCACCTTCTTAGAAGTAGCTAAGGAGGGAATGGAATCCAATACCTCTCTTAAGATTGAGGCGACTAAGGTGGTGGGCAAGGAGTCTGCCACACCAGCTGCACCTTCTTCCATCTGAACTTCTGGAGAATGAGAGATAATCTCCACAACAGGTGAGACTGAACTTCTGCCTGGCTGGACAACAACTGCTGCTGCTACTGCTGCTCTGCTCTTCTTCTGCTGCTGCTCTGCTGCTTCTTCTTGCTGCTGCTGCTGCTCTGCTGCTGCTGCTCTTCTTCTGCTGCTGCTGCTGCTCTGCTTCTGCTCTGCTGCTGCTGCTGCTCTGCTGCTTCTTCTTGAACTTCTGGAATATCCCCATAATTGCTTCTCCTTCAGCCACAGAGGACTTTGACCAAATTCCATCTTGCACTGAAAAACCACTTTTCTTCAAATTTCTGGACTTTAGACTGGCCCATCTTCTCTACTACAGCTCCAGACATCTACTCCGAAATGCTTGAAAATCCTGGTGAGTAGATGAGCATAAGGCAAGGAAACATTTAGCTTGCTCTTTGTTTCCCAGATTTGAGTACTGGCAAATTTCATTCTCTCAATCATAACTGCGGCCAGATTTACCTCCTTGTTCTGGATTACCCAGAACATCAAGTCTGAGTCTGCCCTAGTGCATGAAGAAAAGGTAGCACTCCGAGGAACTATGATTTGGCAGACAATAAAGTGGAGCAACCGATTAAAGCTGACATCTGATTTATATCCAATTTTCCATCCTTCACTTAAACCTGGACCAATAATGCCAAGACCCTTAGCTTCATCATTTACTGAGTCCACACCACTAAAGCCTGATGTCTTCACTCCAAACAACTCATGCAATAGATCATAATCTATCTTGATCTGGGTGCCCTTCACTGTGGAGACAAGGGACCCATCTGCCTCTGACTTCAAACAAATGAAAAGGCTTTCACAAGTCCGGGTAGCTTACCTCGGTGAAAGTAACAACATCCATCCACTGCATTCTTCTCAAGGCTTCGACTAAACTGGACATGCCTCTTCTCAAGATTCTGAACATCCACTGCCTTATTTCCGCAAATCTTCGACTTCACAAACGTAAACCTCTCTTGCTCCTTTGGGGACAAATACTCAGCACTGTAGCCCCCTACGCTTCCGGAGATCATCGGAGCGGCCATGGTAGAGAGGAGAGATTTCTGGTGAGAAGATGATGGAAGAGATGGAAGCTCTCGAGGGATTCTTCGCGGGAAGAGGAGAAAGCTTCGAAAGTTGCAGAGAGTCGATCCCAAAATCGTTAGGGCATCGGCTTTGGGTGAACAGATAGAGGATAAAAGGGTAAGGTAGAAGACAAGTCGTTCTCAGAACGATTTGAATAAATTAATATTATTTTACCGAAAAGTGAAGCGCCAAAGGCAGTAAAGCCAGAAAACGACAAAACCGTTTGACGGGTCAAACAGCTTTTAACACGATAAGGGTCAAACTGAATTTTGCTCATTTTAAAAGAGGGAAATTTCATTTCTATCTGAAATTTTTATGCCAATAAATTACAGAATCTTTTCACACATTGCACATCCCTAATTCCCTTCTAAGAGATGTAAATCTCTCTTCAGGTAGGGCTTTTGTGAAGATGTCTGCTAATTGACCATTTGTATCTATAAAGGAATTTCTAAATTACCACTAGCTACGTGGTCTCGAATAAAATGATATCTTACCTCAATGTGCTTAGTCCTTGAGTGCTGAACTGGATTTTTGGTGAGGTTGATGGCACTTGTATTATCACACAATAGTGGAATTGATTTGATGTGAATTCCGAAATCCTCAAGTTGTTGCTTTATCCAAAGAAGTTGTGTACAGCAACTTCCAGCAGCAACATATTCTGCCTCAGCTGTTGATAAAGCTACTGAATTTTGTTTCTTGGATGACCATGATATTAAACATCCTGCAAGAAACTGACAACACCCACTGGTGCTTTTTCTATCTACTTTGCATCCAGCATAATCAGCATCTGAATATCCTACTAATTCTATTTCACAAGATCTAGGATACCAGAGACCTAAATCATGAGTTCTAGCCAGATATCTAATATTCTTTTTACTGAAATTAAATGAGACTCTCTAGGGTCTGCCTGATATCTAGCACACATGCATACACTGAACAAAATGTCTGGTCTACTTGCAGTTAAGTAAAGTAATGATCCTATCATACCTCGATAATTCTTTTGATCTACCTTTTTACCTTTTTGATCACTGTCCATTCTGGTTGATGTGCTCATTGGGGTTGATAATGGCTTTACATCTTCAAATCCAAATTTCTTTAACAGCTCTTTGGTGTACTTGGCTTGACAGATATGAGTACCATCCTTCCCTTGCTTGATTTGCAATCCAAGGAAGTAGCTTAGCTCACCCATCAAGCTCATTTCGAATTCTCCCTGCATAGCTTTTCAAAGTACTTGCAAAGAGATTCATCAGTAGATCCAAAATAATATCATCTACATATATTTGCACAAGAAGTATATGTTTATCCTTAGTTTTTATAAATAATGTACTATCTACTTTACCTCTAGTGAAACCATGATCTAATAAGAAAGTACTGAGCCTTTCATACCAGGCTCTAGGTGCTTGCTTTAAACCATATAAAGCCTTATGTAGTTTAAATACATGATTTGGAAATTCGGATCATCAAAACCTGGAGGTTGTTCAACATAAACTTCCTCCTTGATAAAACCATTTAAAAAGGCTGATTTGACATCCATTTGAAATAGTTTTAAATCAAATGCAGATGCATAAGCAAGTAAATTCTAATAGCCTCAAGTCTAGCTACAGGTGCATAGGTTTCATCGAAATCTATGCCTTCCTCTTGAGAGTAGCCTTGAGCTACCAGTCTGGCCTTGTTCCTTAAGATTATTCCAGACTCATCCAGTTTATTTCTGAACACCCACTTGGTGCCAATAACTGAATGATTGGATGGTCTAGGAACAAGTGACCATACTTGGTTTCTCTTGAACTGATTTAGTTCATCTTGCATGGCTAATATCCAAGATTCATCAGATAAAGCTTCATTGACTGTCTTAGGCTCTATTTGAGAAACAAAGGCTAAATAATCACAAGGAATTACATTACCTCTTGTTCTTACCCCTACAGATGGATCACCAATAATGTTTTCAGGAGGGTGATCTTTCTGATGTCTCCATTCTTTTGGAAGATTTTCATGTTGAATTTCAGTTTGCTGCAGTTCTTCCAGAGGAGGATCATCCTTGTCCTTAATTGAGGTATTCTTTAATTTTTCAGACAAGTCATCTGCATCATCAATGTCACTAATTTCTTCCTTTTTCAAGGAAGGGTTAGATTCATCAAAAATAACATGTACAGATTGTTCAATTAATAAGGAACTTTATTGAAAACTCTATAACCTTTGGGTTTAGAAGAGTACCCCATAAAGATGCCTTCATCTGATTTGGCATCCAACTTACCAATGTCCCTTTTTCCATTGTTGTGGATGAAGCAAGGACATCCAAATATTCTGAAATGGCTGATCTTTGGCTTCTTTCCTTTGTAGAGTTCATAAGCAGTCTTCTTCAGAATTGGCCTGATCATCACTCTATTAATGATATAACATGCAGTGTTGATAGCTTCGGCCCAGAAGTATCTTGGCAAATCATATTCTGATAACATGGTTCTTGCCATATCCAAAAGAGTTCTGTTTTTCCTCTCAGCAATTCCATTCTGTTGAGGTGTCCTTGGAGCTGAGAAGTTGTGCTCAATTCCTTGATCATCACAGAACTTTGTAAACTTTTCATTCTGAAACTCACCACCATGATCTGATCGGATAGAGACAATTGTGAATTTCTGATCTTTCTGAACTTTCTTACTGAAGCTGACAAAATTTCAAATGTGTCATCTTTGTGCTCTAGAAAGGATACCCAAGTGAATCTTGAATAATCATCAACTATTACAAATCCAAAATTCTTTCCTCCCAAACTGGTAGTCCTCATTGGCCCAAATAGATCCATATGAAGTAGTTCTAAGGGCTTTGAGGTGGTTACTACAGTCTTTGATTTGAAGGAGCTCTTGGTGTGCTTTCCTCTTGCACAAGGTTTGCAAATACTGTCCAAGCTAGAATTGACCTTTGGCAATCCTTCACTAGCTTCCTTTTTCTAAGCTTATTCAAACCGTCCAAGTTGCAGTGGCCCAATCTTCTGTGCCACAACTCTGTTGATTGATCTTTATTAGCTGCCAAACACATCTTGATCCTTGAGTTCTTCTAGATAGAGTACATACAGATTTCTTTCTCTATAAGCTTCAAAATGACTGCTCCATCCTTTAATATACTGCACTTTGATTCTTGGAACTGAATCTGATGGCCTTTGTCACACAACTGGCTGATGCTGATGAGATTATGCTTTAACCCTTTGACCAGCATCACATCTTCAATTACTGATCTTCCTTTGATGTTTACGGATCCACTTCCTACTACTGTGCCTTTTCCATTATCTCCATATGTGACTGTTCCTTCTTCATCTTGGAGATTAACAAAAAGCTTCTGGTTCCCTGACATGTGCCTTGAGCATCCACTATCCAAATACCATTTGGATGCTTTTGATTTTCCCTGAAATTTAAACACTAATTTTAGGTACCCAAGTTCTTTTGGTCCTGAGAGGTTAGTATCATTGATTTTTCCTTTTTATCCACTTTTTGTTCTTAGTGGGACATGTTGCTTTGTTATGTCCTAGTTTGTTACAATGAGTACAGCAGGTTATTCTAGTTATTCTTTCAACTGAGTATATTTAAATTTTTTATGTTCTTTATCCTTTTCAGATATAAATTCAGGAGTTGGATAAGTGTTGGAAAGACTTTTGTTTCTTCATTTTCCGAGGGATATAACCAAACCATGTTTCTTCTTTGTTGATCTTTTAGCTCCACTCATCATTAGAAGAGGTTTATTGTTTGTGAACTTGTTTATGTGCTTGTTAAATGTTCATTTTCTTTATTTAATCTTTCTATTTCTGTTTTAAGTCCACTTAAGTCTTCTTGTTTTTCAATGATTTATTTTCTTATTTTTCTCTTTTAAATCTTCACATAATAATTCATTCTTTCTTTTATGTTCAGTCATTTGTTTTTCAAGTTCTTCATTTTCTGTTTTTAGGTCTGAGTTTGTATTTTCTAAACAGATTATATTTTTCTTACTAGTTTTAAGTAATTTACATACTTCTTTATATTTTTCATAAAGTTCATTAAAAGCACTTTCTAAGTTATCAGAATCTGAATCATTGCATGAGTCAAAAGAAGAGTCAGAAGTTACCTTGTCTTCGGTGTTGGCCATGAAAGCCAAGTTGACTTCTTCACTTTCACTGCTTGAGCTTGACTCACTGTCTGAGTCACTGCTATTTTCCCAAGCAGCTGCCATTGCCTTCTTTTTGTACTTCTTGAATCTTCTAAAGTTGTCCCTCTTTTGTGATCATTTTTCTTAAGCGTTGGACAGTCTGCCTTGATGTGTCCAGGCTTCTTGCATTCATAACAGATCACTTCTCCTTTCTTTTGATCCTTTACTTCTGGTTTTCTGAAGTCTTTGTTTTTCTTGAAAAATTTTCTTCCGGACTGATACTTCTTTTTCTTTGCTAGAATCCTTTGAAGTCTTCGAGACAGCATGGCTTCTTCATCATCACTGTCTTTACTACTTTCACTATTATCCAAAGATTCTTCTGAATTATCTTCACTTGCTTTGAGAGCATTTGATTGTTTCCTTCTGCTGGAGGATTCTCCTAATCTCTCCATGTTTATCTCGTGAGCCATGAGAGATCCTATTAGCTTTTCCAATGACATTAACTTTAAATCATTGGCTTCTTCAATGGCTGTTACCTTTGGAGTCCATGAAGATGGTAGAGATCTGAGGACTTTTCTAACCATATCTGGTACATCATAAACCTTTCCCAAACCAGCTAATCCATTTGTAATGTCTGTGAATCTGCTGAACATCTGAGTTATTGATTCACCTGTCTGCATCTGAAATCTTTCATATTGAGCTACTAGAATATCTATTCTTGTCTCCTTTACCTTGTCTGTCCCTTCATAGGTAATTCTGAGCTTTTCCCATCTCCATTGCGGATTTGCAGGCTGAGACTCTATTGAATTCTTTCTTGCTTAGGGCACAGCATAATATGCTCTTGGCTTTGCAGTTTAAGGATATTCTTTTCCTATCATCATCTGTCCACTGAGCCTTAGCGTTTGTGACCAAAAGATCACCTTCTTCTACAATGGACCAGATTGTGTATCATGACCTTGTAGAAAATATTCCATTCTAGTCTTCCAGTAGGTGTAGTCTTCTCCATCGAACAAGGGAGGCCTGTTGACTGACTGACCTTCGAAGTTGCTTTGGGCTGCCATTGATCTTTGCTCTTCAGATCGTTGGATCTTCTTCTTTGTCGAAGAGACGGGCTCTGATACCACTTGTTGCCCAGCTAGCTAGCCCAGAGGGGGGGTGAATGGGTTATTAAAACTTCGATCTCTGATTAAAACCTGTTTACTGAAAGGATTGCACAACTTAATAACAAGGTTAGAGTTAGAGCAAATAAGACAACAATCACACAAACACATCCACAAGACACAAGGATTTTTATCCTGGTTCGGAACTCCTCTCCACAGGAGACCTACGTCCAGTCCCTGAGCAATACCTCAGATTTCACTACCAAGGGTACAATCCCCCTTAAGGATCCTTACACCCAGCCTCAACTGGTCTTCCTTCAACCTGAAGGGAAAAACAACCACCCTGGATACCACCAGGTCTTCCTTCGTCCAGAAGGGAACACAACTAAAGAAGAAAGGTGTGGGAACAGGCTTCAGACTCTAGCTTGACCAGCTACACACTGAAGCTACCAAGGCCCGAGAGAGAAAGAGATTTAACAAGGTTTTCTCTCCAAGGACTACACAAGCTCTCACAAATAAAAACTCTTTTTGATCACAGAGAGCTAAGAGCTAAGAACAAGGTTGGAGTGGAAGCTTCGCTCTTGTTTTTCTTCTGAAGACTTGAAGAGATGGATTTCTTTCTTTTTCCAATTCCAGGTGTTGTTGTTCCTATCTTGTTATTCTTCTTCTCCGTCTTGAGTCTTCTATTTAACTTCTGATTTAAATTTGAACGTTGAAGTGTCCGTTGTCTCTTATCCTGGTGTACGTTAGACTGGTCACTAAGGAAGCTTCTGATCGTCAGTCTTTTATCCTTTTGTACACGCCAGAGAAATGTTTTAGAATTTTGTATCTTGTGTCCAACGTTGTACAGATGAGTCTTGTCAGATATCTATAAGCATATCAACAATAAATAGAGGACAGCTAAGACTGTCGTCGATTGTTAGTTGTAGATGGAACAGATATTGCAATATATAGCAAAGCTCCTTTCTGTTTAAAAAGTACGTAGACAGAGTAGCATAGAAATAGAAGATATTGTCTGCATGCATGGGAGATACGATCAGAGACCATTTAATGCGTAGCAGTCAACAGACAAGGTATGACTTTGACTTTTCAACGCTATTAAACAGCATTATACTAATACAGCAAGAAATTCGATAAGAACAATCTCGATGCCTTCATAACTTATGAAATCGTTATGCGATAACAGACAAATCGTTATGACAGAGCATTATCAACTTATAATGATGAAATCGTTATGAGTTATAGCAAGTCGTTATGAACACTTATCAAGTTGTTATGATCTGTAAAAGAAATCGTTATGACTATCAAGTCGTTATGAGTTTCAAAGAAATCGTTACAAGAAGTCTTAACAAATAGTTGCATAAAGCAAGGCGTTATGAACTGTAACGAAATCGTATATGAACTCTAAAGAAATCGATATGAACTCTAAAGAAATCGATATGAACTCTAAAGAAATCGATATGAACTCTAAGAAATCGTTACGGCTAGAGAGTCGTTGCGAGTTCTAAAGAATCGTTACGAGGTCTAAAGAAATCGTTACGGCTAGAGAGTCGTTGCGAGTTCTAAAGAAATCGTTACGAGGTCTAAAAAATCGTTACGGCTAGTCAGTCGTTACGGGTTCTAAAGAAATCGTTGCGATGTTTTAAAGAATCGTTGCGATATCGATTTGTTTTGTTCTAAAGAAATCGTTCTGCTTATCAAAGAAGTCGATACAAAGACTTGGACAGAAATGTGAGATGAGACTTACCTGATTGTCTTGAACTTTCATTTTTTTTTATTTCATGTTCTCAAGGCTCAAGTAATCCATTAGTACTATTTGTTAATCATCAAAATTAATATATAAATAAATGAAATATTTATTATGGGGACAGTTTGGTCATCAACAAGGACCACACGTTAAGAAAGCATTCCTACCCACACACATAGTCAAGCGACCAAACAATACACACACACGTAGTCGAGAGACTACATACGGTGCACAATGCACCAACCACATGTATGCCACAAGGATGGCACACACAATACAACCAACAACTCTAGACAAATGGAAATAATGAATCAAACAATAAAGCACATATTCTCCCTTGTCAATATCAACTTGGTAACAACGCTCAATGTAGAACACTCAGCGTAGCCGTGTAGTAGCCTGACTGATGTTGAATCACGTCCTCAAGTCAAGCACTCTATCTGGGACACCTTTGCATGTATTCAACTTGATCAGCAGGACTTTAGGATGTCATGAACACCTTCTGAAAGCTCGAGGTCAATGAAAACATTTCTGCAACTCTAGTGCTTGTTCCAGACTTCTTCAGAGCAAAAGCACAAGCTTTAGACTCTAGGGCACGAGGTTCCAAGTGCCTAATCTCTAAAAGTCATGCCAAAACCTTGTATTTATAATTGCATGAGAATACATATGTTTAGGAAAGAGCCCATGTTTAACGGAGTCGGATTTGGAAAGTTCATAAAAGGTAATCTTTATTTCAGTCAATCGAATCAGAACCTTCGGTCAACTAGAATCACCACTGTCGCAGAACTGAAGCTTCTGGGAACTTCAATTGACCGGACCCATGGCATCGGTCGATCAGAACTCTGACTGTTCCAGTTCTCAACCTTCTGTGAAAATTAGCCGACTAGATTATTGGGATCGGTCGACCAGAAAATTGAATTTCCAATTTTGGACTTGTTCCAGTTCAGTTCTTGGTTGGCCTTTCAAATTCCATGTAATGTGTCATTCAGACACATATTTCAAGATCTCTAAAACCTATCTTTCACACTTCAACAAGTCACATTAGACCATTAATATAGATATGAAATAAGCAATCTCATGAGGTCTTGAACTTGTTAAACATCTCTTCAATTTTCAAGCCCATGTTCATCAATTTAATACAATATTTTGTAATCATCAAAATCGATAATACAACAATAACATGAACTGATGTTATGTCTTGTTGGATTTTGTGTGCAGGATGTGGATACGGAATTGAAATTTTTTACATTATGTGAATGTATTGATGTGGATGTATGTCTTTTGCATGATGCAGATGTGTATACAGATTTAAGGATGTGAATGTGTGGATCTTTTTTGTTCTTCTTCTTTGCCCATTCAAGACTTTTGTTACGATATATATTTTTATTATCTTTTGATAGTAATGGCATATATCGAGCATAAAGTCTTAAATTGTCCTATTGGATAGTCTGTAGATATTTGATCGTTTGATATTCTTTATTATATGTGCTTTGAGATTGTCTTAAAATTTTGACAGTATCTCTCCACTCTTCTCCAATATACATGCTAATTTTAACTGATCTTCTTTCCACTTCAATTTTATACAAGTGACTTTGGAGTAAAGTTAAAATTAGTCAATAATGGTGATATGTTAGAGAAGTGTAGGACATGCTATGAAAATTTTAAGACAATCTTAAAGCACGTATTATAAAACGTCAGCTGATTAAATATCCATGGATAGGCAAGATTGATGTAGATACCCCCTTATGTTTGATAATGTATAAATACAGGCAGAGTACACATATGGACTTGCTCCCAATAGGGAGATGTTGTCAATTTTTTTTGAACTATATACTATGTGTATTTAACATATGGTTCTGCCGAAATTTTATACATAGTCATGTTTAAAAGATAACTTCTTTTTTTATACATAGTCATGAGAATGTATGATAATGTTTATATATAGGATGATAGTTATTTCATGTATGATGATATTTATCTTATTTTTATAATTTTAGATTATCTTGAACTAGACTTGATAAGAGTTGGATGAAACTTAAGGACCGATGAGATCCTAGATATGAAAAAGGAATAGATAAGTTTTTTAGACTTTATTTTCACGAGGATAGAAGAAGTTTTAGGCATGAAGATAAATACAATGTCCATGTGAGAACTATCTTGGTGGAATGAAATTGAGTTGGACGGAAGTTAAAACTCATTTGATATGCGATGGAGTATGGGTTCGTTATAAAACTTTGATAATCCATGGAGAGGAACCATTTAGTGATAGGCAAGATGTAGACATATCTTCAATGGAGATGCATCAGCAAGAAAATCAGATGACTATGGATACTACGGTCGAGATGTCACATGAGTTGCAAGATGCTAAGACGGTTGTTCTAGGAGATGAAGAGGACCCGAACGCAGAGGCAAAGGATTTTATAAACTACTAAAGGATGCAGAAACACCTTTATATCTCGGTTGTCAGAATATATCTAGATTGTCATTTCTTTTAAAACTATTACATATGAAGACAATGAGGCAGGTGGCAGGCAATTGTATAAGCATGTTCCTTGATCTTTTTCGTGAAGTATTGCCACAAAGAGCCTATGTCCCTCAATCATGATATGAATCTAAGAAGATAGTTAGAGATTTGGGGTTATGTCACGAGAAGATAGATGCATATGACTATGTATTGTTTTAGAAAGAACATGAAGATAAGGACTGATGTATGTAATGTCAGATCTGGAGATAGAAAAAGTGTGTCAATAATGAAAATGAGTCTTCTATACGCAAGCGAGTACCTAAGAAAGTTTTGCATTATTTTCCTCTAAAGAACATACTGCAAAGAATATTTATGTCTTCTAAGATAGCAAAGCCGATGACATGGTATAGGGATGGTCGGGATTTTCAAGGAATGAGGAGATGTGGCATCCTGTTGATTCTGAGGTATGGATACATTTTGATAATATATATCCAGACTTTGCCACTAAATTCATAATGTGAGACTCGATTTAACAAGTGATGGGTTCAACCCATTTGCAAATTTAAATAGCAGTTACAGTATATAGCTTGTGGTGATGGTTGTCTACAATATATCGTCATAGATGTGTATGAAGCAAACATACACGATGATGTCTGTACTCATTCTTGGTCCTTTAGATCCAAAAAATGACATTGACGTGTACTTACAACCATTGATGGACGAGTTGAAGGATTTATAGTATAATGATATGTAAACATATGATGCAGCAAAATAATAGAACTTAAACATGCAAGTTTTTTGGACGCTCGATGACTTTTCTGCATATGCTAATCTATCAAGGTGGAGCACCAAAGAATCATATACATGTTTGACATGTAATTACAGTACATATTCAAGAAAACTTAAAAATTGTCAAAATTTTTTGCTATCTCGGGCACTGCCAATTTTTGCTAGTGCATCATAGATGGAGAAAAAACACATATAAGGATAGAATTGATGGCATTGTTGAATTTAGTAGGGCTCTAAAAATTCTGAACGTTGAGTAAGTTATTTTTTTAAAATAATATTTGATTAAAACTTTATTTTCATACTTCTACAATAAACTTTTTTAACTTTGTAATCATCATTTGCTAGTATTACAAGGGGAAGACTTTTGAGGAGGCTATTCCTCCGTTCTGGCCAATGTTGATCTGTCAGATTGATGAACAACGTGTGAAATGTGAAATATAAGGGAGGAGCAGGTAAAATAATATGATTTAATGGTATATATTACTTATGATTTTAAAAAAATGATTAAATACAATTATTATCTTCTTCTTTGTAGGACATTGTTGAATGCAACAGGCAAAATCTCTCCCATCAGACAATGACATACAAACGGGCCAAATGAGTATCTATCAATTATAAGATGACTTCGTAAAATTTTTTAATGTACTAAATGTAAATTTAATAATCTATATTGTTTACCTTTTTTATTCTCGTGATGAATATACAATTTGTTTGAATAGGTAAAGACTCATTAGCGTGAGCTCCATCGATGGGGAGATGCAAAGACTTTCTTGACAGTACTGAGCGATGTGCTGATGATGAAAATAGTGGTTGCTATGTAAGTATACTTTTCTTATATGAAATACTTTTAATTAATAAGTTTATAATTGAAGATTAATTTTGTTGTCAATTAATTAATTTTTTTATGTAGGAGAAGATGACCCTAAACATAGACCTCGACAATGATGCTCATACCTCTCCCATTACGACTAAGGATGCCTTCGTAATTGTCATGAGACAAGACAAGACTAACCTTGTTCATTGCACAGGCAAGATTGAGATACTCGGCAGTTGGTATTATAGGAGAGAGGGATCTAGCTCCTAAGGCGGCTACCACATCAGGGTGAAGCGGTTCGAGCAGCAATTACAAGAGTAGAGTAGACAGATGAAGGAGTTGTGTGCCCAACATGCTATGGAGAGGGGCATGGACCGGAAGGAAATGGAGGATGTGCGCTTACAGATAATAGTAGATGCAAACCCTCGTGAAACAGTTGGCCATCCGCAAACCAAACATCAGACACGCATGTTACTTGTAGACATGAGCGGTTTGATGGAGATAATAAGTCTGGAGATGATTTTGACGATGATGAGCAGAAATAGACACTATATTGATATTTCTTAAGACACTTTGTATTTGTCGTGGGATAATTTGTGTATAGATAATTTATATAAGAATACTTGTTAAACAGATAATAAACATCCTCTTGAAGGTGGGTTCTAATGATATTTCTGGGGGAAGTGAAAGTCGCAGGCCGTAACTTTTAGAGAGAGAATGTTGTTGAGAGGGAAATTTAGTAAATTTTGGTTTTGTAAAGAGACATTTAATCAGACCAGTGTTTAGAGAGTCTACTCCATTTTTCTTGCGCCTTTCTACACTCCACCTTTCGTCCCATGTATTTATATTCTTTAGCTTCCTAAATTTTAGGAGCTTCGTTTCCGCTATCAAAACAAAAGAAAGGCGTGAAAATCCATAGTGGAGATGAAGTAGAGCAGAGATGGTACAAGAAATATGGCGTAGATAATCTCATCCTGTGATTACGTGCCTAAATATTAGACAAAGTAACGAAACATGGATCATTCTCATTAGAAATATGGAAATAAAGTTCTCCATGGAAAGGGCATAAGAACAAACAAACAGGTAACCAGACACCTGATCACGAGAAATTTCCGACGGAGGAGCCTTCGGCATGAAACCCCAAGATTCTCTCCAAGATAAAAAAGAGTAGAGACCATCCATGCAATCAGCGGTCTAAGAATTAAGGTCGCGTACATTTCAGAAAGCGATATTTAACACGAAATAGATCCAGTTAAGCCTATTTCTGCAGCAGCTTAAATAAGCACTTTTTACATCAAAGAAGTTGCTCACTGTCCTTTGTACCAAGGCCACCAACACTGGGCAACTCCGCGCTTTCAAAAGTTGGATACCAATGTGGAACTTGAGGAATATCCACAAATCAAAACTGTGGCAACACTTTTGCATGCACCTTTGGGTTGACATCAAATGGTACAAAAACCATCCGCGGAATCCCCTTTCCACATTTCCTTTTATCAGTCTTTCTGTGAGGTGGAGTCATCTGCCCCACTCTAACTCGGCACTTGAGCGAGTGACATTGTTTGGGCGGAAAGAATCCTCTGGTTTTATGTATCTGTAAATGCGTGCCAACCTAGGAGGTAGGGAATGATGAACTGCAGCCGCAGGAAAAATAATTGAACACAATCAGTCTCCGGAAATTCCAGCAAGTATTGAGGGAAAAAAAAATGGGAAGGCAGAGAATTGAAGACGAATGCTGGATGCATGTAGCAAAAAGAAATCAAGCTGCCGTTTAAACAGATGTGTGATTGCCTTCCTGAATTGGAAAGGATGATGATCTCAATTGCAGCAGCCACTTTCCCCACCCCAAGGGTTGCACAGGATACACAGCGAGCTATATCTCAAAATCTTATAAATTGACCATTTCATTTTCTTACTAGTGATACATGCTTTGAAAATAGCAAGCAGAACGTGGAGCTTGCTGCTGTTTCAGGATAAAGTGAAGTAAATTCTTGCTTTGTTTCTGCGAGATTTTACCAGCCTATTTCAGTTCTGAATTGATGTAATTATTTTGAATTTAATTAACTCACAGTAATACCTTCCCACGGGTACGAGACCAGTATTTTGAGAAAAAACCAAATTTTAAAAAAGAACAGCCTACAACCTATATTTTCATTTGACTATTTTTAAACGTCTATACAACCAAGCACACACCAAGAGGATGTGAGTCAATTAACCCCCCCCCCCAACAACCAAAAAGAGGAGATACAGTGGAATTCACATTAGAAATAGTGATCACCCACTCCTTAACTGTAGCCCATACAAATCCAACAAGAGCTTCCTCGACACGCGATTCCCTTCTGTTCACCCTACAACGCCCATAAAGTGGCATGAAGGATAAAACACCACACCGTCATATCCAACTGGAGGACCCAAGACATGTCCCATTCCCAAAGCAAGCGGCAAACGTCACTCCGCAAGTTGATGATGCAGCTAGTCCTCCAAGCAACCTTCAACCACACCCCTTGAGTATAGAAGTAGTCAACAAAAAGATGGTCAAGGGACTCCTCCTCGGCGCCACAAACACAACAAATAGGAATCATATCCGACGAGAAACGTGACAACCTATCTTGGGTGGGAAGCCTCTCATGGGAGATTCTCTAAGCCAAAAACTTGACTTTGAGAGGGCTCTTCAACTTCCACACTTGCTCATGAAAGCCATAATGAACACATTTATCATAGATAATTGCATAAGCTGACTTGAATGTGAAGATGTCTTTCTTCTCCCATCTCCATATCCATTCATCGGATGGAAGGAGAGGAAAAAGGAAATAAGGACCTGAAGCTGCTCCAACTCCTCCTGACAAAAGTCAGGCCTGAAGGTCGATGCCTAGGAGCCACATGGAATGTGTTGATTGAAAGCCTGAGCCACAGTGTCAAGAGGTGCCGCAACAATGGTAAAGAGGCTAGGAAACAAGGGCTCCAAGGTGGAACCCCTACACCATCTGTCCTTCCAAACGAGGCATTTATGGCCATCTCCCAGTTGGACTTAGACGCCAGTGGCAAGCAAGACCTTGCAAGAGAAGACATCCCGCTAGAGAGGGGAAGTCCTATGGCAGGGGAGAGGGGACCAAGTCCCAGACCCTCCTCGAAGGGAAGTAGCGCTGCCTAATCACCTAGGACCATGACCCCTCCTCTCCACACCTCAATCTCCACAGCCATTTGCACAAGAAAGCCACATTGAAGTTTTCAACCTACTTCAACCACAAACCTCCTTGCTCCTTGCTAGTGGTAATCCTACTGCAAGAAATATCATGCCAATCTCTACACTGGTCCTATTGCCATGTCAAAAAAATCTGCACTGAATTGAATCGATCTTCCTAGCCACCGTGCTAGAAAATGCGGAACATAGAGAGATAATAAAGAGGTTGTTTAAAACTGAGCTACACAAAATCAGTCGACCCCCATAAGATAATAACATAATCTTTCAACCAGCAAGTCTAGCTCATACCGCTAGATAATAGGAAGTCAATCTGCACAACAAAAGGGACCTGGGAAAGAGGAAGGCTCAAGTAAGAGAAGGGGAACTCCTCAATAGGACAGCCCAGCAAAGTGGCCACCCTCAAAAGAGGTCTTTCCTCCATATTCACCCCGACCAAGAGATTTTTACTGTAATTAACCTTCAGGTCGGTGACCTCCAACAAAAGTTCCAAGAAGAGCCTAGCCATAGAATGATACTATCTACCCTTCTTAAGAAACAAAATAGTATCATCTATATATTTTAAGTGAGTAAGAGAGGAGCCATTCCTGAGCGCCTGGAAACATCTAATCAAATCAGTAGCCTCAACCTTCTGCCACACCCTGTTCACAACACTAGTTACAAGCACAAATAGGAGAGGAGACAAAGGGTCCCCTTGACGCAGCCCCCAACCATTATGGAACGAAAAGGTCATCTTTCCATTAATGAGAACAACAAAAGAAGCCAAAATGACGCAATTTTTGACTCAACTAATCCAACTGTTCCCAAAACCCATCCTACGCAAGACACCGAAGAGACACTGTCAGCTTACCCTGTCATAAACCTTCTCACAGTCCAATTTCAATACCCCCTCTTTTCTCCTATGTTGCTTCATAGCAAAGAGACACTTATAAGCCATTAAAAATTGTCCAAAACATGTCTTCCTCTGATAAAAGCACCCTCAAAATGGATGACCAATTTATCCATCATAGAGACTAACCTTCGTGCTAACATCTTGGTGATGATCTTGTAAGTACCATTAAGCAAGCAAATGGGTCTAAAGTCTTGAAAATATTGGGCACCCGACTTCTTAGGAATGAGCACCAAGAGGGTTTTATTAATGCCCTCCAAGTGAGCTCTCCCTTCTTGAAACTCTCTCACTGCCGCAATGAGTACCCCTTTGATTATCCCCCATCACTTCTGAAAGAAGATTAAGAAGTCATCGGGACCAAGGGCCCTATCTCCTACCAAAGAAAACACAACCCGATGGACCTCCTCAGAAAAGGGCAGCAAGATGGCTGCCCTCTCCTCAGGGGAAAGGTAAGGGAGAAGGTCGGCAGCAATCCTTGGACTACAAAATGACTCCTCAGCAAGCAAAGAGGAGTAGAAAACTCTCACCTAATCTTTGATCTCTGCCTCTAAAGAGAAGGAACGGTCCCCCACCTTGATGTTAGAGATGTAGTTGACCCTTCTCCTCCTCGATGTAATCTGCCAGATGTAGGTTGTGTTCCTATCACCTTCTTCAATTCATCTCCCGGCCAGTTAAGAGGCGATATGCACACTAACCAAACGGAAGCATCTTACACATCGTTATGGGAAGGCCTTCTGTGCTGTATGCAATATATATGAACAGACCAAACACAAGAACTGCGTGTGGTAGAAATACTAAATATACAAAGTTCGGTTACAGCATCAAACACCAGTGCAAAGCACCGCATAAACGTATATACAATATCATAGTCTATTCAAAATTACACGCCAGAAAGTCTGGATACAAAAAGGGTACAGCCACCGCTTAAACATCTTTTTAAAGCCCTAAAGCTCACCTCAGCACCTGTACTCACCTTAGCCCATGCTTCAGGCTGAGTGACATCTAGGGCTTTAAAAAGATGTTTAAGTGGTGGTTGTACCCTTTTTGTATCCAGACTTTCTGACGTGTAATTTTGAACAAACTATGATATTTTATATACATTTATGCGGTGCTTTGCACTGGTGTTTGATGTTGTAACCAAACTTTGTGTATTTAGTATTTCTACCACGCGCAGTTCTTGTGTTTGGTCTGCTAATATATATTGCATGCAGCACAGAAGGCCTTCCCATAACGATGTGTAAGATGTTTCCGTTTGGTTAGTGTGCGTGTCGCCTCTTAACCGACTAGGAGGGTCTTGATCTTTGCCTCCAGTAAGTTTCCTCTCTAGCCAGTAAATCATCAAATTGACTCGAAAAATCCCTCAAGACTCTGTCCTCCTCATCCATAAGGCCTACCTCCTCCAAGCTGCCCAACCACGCAAAGTGCTAAAAAATCTTGTCTTTGGCCACCCTCCCAATAAGGGTTTAGCTCCCCAAGAGTGGAGAATTTGAGCAATGTGCTTCAATTCCCGCACCAAAGCACCCATAGCCGAGGGGCTAGCTGTAGAAGCGTTCCAGGCACCCGCAACAATCTCCAAGAAGTCACCTCCCTTGAGCCAAACCAGCTCAAACCTAAACCTAAGTGGCTTGTCAAAATCCCTAGAAGTTTTCAGAAGAATGGGCTTGTGATCTGAGATGGATCTCGCCAACTCAATTACCTGAACATAAGGAAAGTGATCCTCCCTAAAACCTATCCAACCTAGAGCAAGAAGCATCAGGTCTCAAATTGAACCAAATGAAGGAATTTTGTGACATGTCTAAGTCCACCAAAATAGCCTCTTGGATAAAGTTAGAGAAGTCATCCATCTCTCCAACAGAAGAAGCATCTCCTATCCTCTCCCAAGGCGCTACAACAACATTGAAGTCCCCTCCAACACACCACAGACTGCTCGGAAAAAAAAAAAGGTGAACTGGATCAACTGATCCCAAAGATAACACTACGCCTCCTTGCATTGGGAACCATATATCCCTTTGAAATCCAATAAGAAACCATCCCATACGCTCCTAATGTGTAATGATATGGCTCATCTGCTAATCACCTTGTCCTGCATCACTTCCTCCACCTTGAATGGGCTCCAGAGGACCATAATCTCCCGAACCTGCCCACTACTGGGGAAGCAACACCCTAGGAGAGCTGAGCCCCTCCAATCTCTATAAGAGTACTACCATCCCCTTCACACTTAGTTTACTGCAAATATAAAATATAAATTTTGTGCCTCCTAATCAGCTCTCTCATTGCCCTCCTCTTCTCCACCCCTCTCAACCTTCTCACATTCTATGAAACGATCCTCATTGATGGATGGATAGAAGACCCTCCTCCTTCCTTCTCCCTCCTCACCACTCTTACCAGCCCTCAAACAGGACCAAGCCCGCCCCCCCCCCCCCGGAATGCTTGCACTCCGCCTGTTGATCCCAGAGAAGACTCCCCTCAAATCCTTCTCCCCACCTGATCTACCACCCCCCTAGCACGCTCCATGACCACATCTTCAACTTCATTGACCAACTCTCTTAGTTCCTCAACCCCCAACCTGTTTCACCCATAGACCTTTTCCCCGTCCTGCAGCACATAATCTCCCCACCATCAGTGCCATGACCCATCAGCCGAAGCATTCCATCAAGCAAAGGTTACTAGACCAGGACGATAGCAGACCCAACCTCCTGCTCCCTGAACAGAGAAGTTGGCAAGTCCTCCACACTGGTGAGCAGAGCAGGCCTCTTGAGAGTTGCAAAAGTGGACTCCACACCTTTCAGGCCTCCCACGGTGCTGAAGGAAAGGGCCCCTGGCAAGGATTACGAAGAAAGAGGTTGGAGAGAACTTGGGCCACTGCCTCCCAAGAAAGAAGTGCCTAGCTCAGAAAGCCGGGCCAGGACTGTGAGAGCTCCAAGTCTCCGAGTCAGCCTATCTACCAACTGGTCTACCCCCACAGAGGGTAAGCCCTGCGGGGCAGACACAAAGTGGGGACAGTGTCTGTCATCTGTCGTATTCTAGGAGGGAGGAATCGAACACCTGCGGCCTCCTGTCCATGACTACGTTGCCCTCCTGCTCAGCGTCCACCTCCTTACCCTTCCTGCTCTGGGCCACCTCCCAGAGACCACTGTCCAGATTCCCTCCACCAGAGCCATGCAGCAGTGATCCTTCGAACACCTACGGCTGGCAGACGACTGGCTAAGGGATAGGACGGGATGTCGGAGTCACAGTCTCCGATGGTCGGGGAGAAGCCTGTCGAGACGGGTAGGGGGAATGCCACTGTTCAGGCCCCCTTGATCCGCCACACGAAGGAGGCTGACCAGATAAGTTATGGGTGGGTTGGCCCACTACCCGCGCCCAAATCTCACGATCCCACGCTCGATCCGACAGCTTTGTGAGCCGATGAACCAGCAGTAGAGGCGGTCCAGCCCGGTCGGCCACTTGAATTCAAATTGCCTGTCCGAGCCTACTGCCATACGTCTTCAACCTCTGTTCGCAGAGCCTGCTTCCGTAATGCCAACGACGTCTGAGCCTGCAACT
Organism: Colocasia esculenta; assembly: GCA_014218235.1. NCBI lineage: Eukaryota > Viridiplantae > Streptophyta > Magnoliopsida > Alismatales > Araceae > Colocasia > Colocasia esculenta. Next base: position 1,337,006 of record CM024756.1, read on the forward strand.
CCAACAACCATCCATGGACGACAAAGACCTCGTTAGCCACCTCCAACGTGATGGCACCCAGCAAGTCTGGTCGCCAAGATTGCCGTCTTGGAGCCCATGTCCATGAGCCCCAAGCTCCCTCTCTCCAGCCTCCCAAACTCCTCCACCAAAAATTGAACCCCTTCCTCGTCGCATAGGAGCAGAGAGACCCCCTCCAGGACAACCTTCAATCTCCTCCTGCCAAGATTAGGGAAGGTCCCTCGGTGAAGATCCCATCTCTGCAGCCAGATAACAGTGTCCACTGCACGAAGGAACCCAGCCTCTAGGGATCTCTCAACTCCTTCCACAGAGTGGCCAAGCACCATAAAGCAGTCCACGGTGGTCTGCGTGACCACCCAGCCACCTCTGGCACTTTCCTCGAGCCGCCGCTGGACAACTTCAGCAGAAGCCATCGCTTCTAAGGTTGTCACCACAATGTATCTCCGCAACCCCCACAGCGTTTCCTGCAAAGGCTCCTACACCCACCCATCTCCTACCACCAAGCCGAAGCCGATCACGAAGACCAGACCCTTTAACCACTGAGGCATACGACCGGCCTTGGGGCGCTGACAATGAAAAGGCCATCAGACAGAACCGCCAAAGGTGACCCCGTCATCTACACTAGTAGCACGTCGGCGGGAGGGCGCCAGCCAAGTAGGCTGCCCCCCCCCCCCCCCCACAAACAGACCATCGCCCGTGAACATGGAAGGCAGAATTGCAGGGATCGCCCAAGGATCGCTCGATCCTGGATCGGATCGACGGGTAAGGATCCGACTCTGGCCGGAAGTCCCCCAAAATCCCTGTTTTGAGGGTGGATCGGCCCAACTCGACTAGATCCGAGTTGGATCGCATGAGTCGCCCATGGATCGATCGATCCCTGAGCGATTCTGTCGATCCGGCGGGTTAAACTTTAAATTTTGAGTTTGCCCGCCGGATCAACCCCTTATCGGGCTTAGTCGGTCGATCCTTGTGCGATCCGACCCGATAAGGGTCGATCCGGCTCGATTCGGGGGGATCCCTGGCGGATCCCCCTTAGGACAGTCGATCCCTGTGAACCCCCCCCCCCTTTTCCCTGTTTTCTGTCTTCCAGGAAGCACGCAAGGGGGAGAACCCTTCCCCCCAGGTCCGTCGCCCCCACTGCCAGCGCCACCGGCCTGCTCCGCCGCCTCCGCCGCCGGCCTCCTCCGCCGCCGCCGGCCTCTTCCCCCGCCGGCCTCCTCCTCCTCTTCTTCTTCCTCTTCCTCTTCTTCTTCTTCTTCTTGTTCTTCTTCTTCTTCTTCCCCTTTGTTCTCTTGAAAGAGGTTAGAGAGGAGCAGCCAAGGCAAAGCCCAAGGGAGATCCTCTTGAGTAGATCTCAAGAGATCTTATTCAAGCAAGGGAGAAGTTTTTCTTCTCAAGGTATTTTTTTTTTAATTTCATAATTTAGTTAACATTTTGAAAAAAATGAAAAAGTATGCATACATGTTTGATCTTGTTATATCTTCTTCTTCTTCCCCTAAAGTTTGTCAATTAGAGAAAATCCTCAAATTTCACCCTAATTAGGGTTTGAAAATTGAGGCTTTTGTTCTATTAACACAATTGGAGATCAATTAAGTGTTCCAATCAGTTAGTTGACCTAATTATGCCTTTGTATGATAATGTTAGTGATTAATTTCGGGAAATTAGAGAAAATCCCCAAATTTTACCCTAATTAGGGTTTGAAAATTGGGGCTTTTGTTCTATTAGCACAATTGGAGATCAATTAAGTGTTCCAATCACTTAATTGACCTAATTATGCCTTTGTATGATAATGTTAGTGATTCATTTCGGAAAATTAGAGAAAATCCCCAAATTTCACCCTAATTAGGGTTTGAAAATTGGGGCTTTTGTTCTATTAGCACAATTGATCTCTATTAGCACAATTGGAGATCAATTAAGTGTTCTAATCACTTAATTGACTTAATTATGCCTTTGTATGATAATGTTAGTGATTAATTTCGGGAAATTAGTTATAAATTCATTATTATTGGATGTAATTATGTTTATAATTTTATACTTACACATGAATGTATTTGTATTGTTATAGGATTAACAATTATGACTGATGAGGGCCACGAGGAAGGGGGCCAAGGGGAAGAGCAGTCACCAGGCCCACAATTAGACATTGGATGGAAACATGCTATTCTTATTGATGCTGCCTCTAAAAGAGTGCGATGTAACCACTGTGGGAAGGAAATGAATGGAGGCGTATACCGCCTAAAACAACATATTGCAGGTATTGGTGGGAATGTAGTAAAATGCAAGCAATGTCCACGAGAGTTGGTGAATGAGATGAAAGAGTAAATGGCTGGAAGACAACAACAAAAGGCATATGTATTCAACAACAAGAAGAATTGCATGAAGAGCTTTCTGAGAGGGGGAAAAGTAAGAGTGTAATGAAAGAAAGAGCAATTGTTGTTGATGAGTCAGACGATACGGATTATGAGGATCTCTCACCTAATGAGAGAGAATGGCGAGAAAGACTACGGCAAAGTCGGCGTGCTGCTATGTTGGAAAGTGAGATGAGGAGGTACCATAGTACAAGGGAAGGATCATCAGATCATCAACAGGGGCTAGTGTAACAAGGCCACCTCCCACAGTCAAGAGAGATGGTTCAATGAGGGGAACGGGACCAACTGGTGTCATTGACACATTCATGCATAGAAAACCATCATCAAAACAGCCTAGCATAAAACATGCATTGAAAGGGGTAAAAGCCACAACTACTTCAGCCAAACATGCGGTAAAAAATATTGTAAAATGGTTTTTGCATGCAGAGGTCCCAGCCCATACAGCATCTAGTCCATACTTCCAAACAATGATAGATTTCATTGGTAAGGCAAACCCAGGTTTGAAAGCTCCAACACCAAGGAGATTTATGACAAACATCTTGAAGAGGAATTGGCTGAGACAAATGAGTGGGTAGCATCTTTCAAAGGTATATGGATGGCAAAGGGTTGTACTCTTATATGTGATGGGTGGACAGGAACAACAAGAAGGTCTATGATTAACTTTCTTGTATATTGCAGTGAGGGTACAGTGTTCATGAAATCTGTAGATGCAAATGGACAAATAAAGAATGCAGAGTACCTGTTCAGGCTCATGGATGAGATGGTTGAAGAAATTGCCGAGGAAAATGTAGTCCAAGTTGTCACTGATAATGAAGCTAGTTACAAGGCAGCTGGAAGAAAGTTGATGGCAAAACGACATCATCTCTATTGGGTCCCTTGTGCAGCACACTCCTTAGACTTGATGATGGAGGACATTGGCAAAGATAAACATGTGCATGACTTGGTGTCCAAGGCGTAAATAATTATTAGTTTTATTTATGGACACAACAGAATCCTGCATATGATGAGAGAATGCACAGATGGACATGACATCATTCGTCCTGGCCCAACTAGATTTGCCTCCTAATTTATTGCATTGGAGAGTTTGCATAAGTTTAGACATGAGTTGGGCACTCTTATACACAGTTCTGAATACTTGGCACATGTGGCTACATTGAGAGAGGAATCCAGAGATATCGCACATGAGATTTCTTGCTTGATCAGCGACCATCATTTTTGGGATAAAATCTCATATTACTTGAAGCTAATAGAGCCTCTTGTACAAGTCTTGAGGATGGTTGATGGAGAGGACAAGAATGACATGGGTTACCTATATGAGGCTATGGATAAAGTCAAAGAAAAGTTGAGAGAGAAGCATCCGACGGCATTTCAAAAATGGTGGAGAATTATTGATGCAAGATGGGAGTCCACCCTCCACCATGATTTACATGCAGCAGGTAAATGTATTAACTTTCAGCATATATCTTATTGTGCATATTGAATTTGAGATTTCTAACTTATTGGGCATGTTTTGTACATATAGGGTATTTCTTTAACCCCAGGCATCAATATAGTGATTCCCCTCACAACGATGGTGAGGTGCTCCAGGGGACAATCAATGTCATCTCAAGATTATCTAGGAGCACTGAAGAAAGAATAGATGTTATAATGGAGGTACAACCAATTTAAAGACTTTAATCCATTTTCATATATTCAATATACTTTACAAATTACACTTACCAATTGTTTTATACTTTAGATGGACAGATTTAAACTGAAGTTAGACATTTATAGAGATTATGATCTTAGAGAAGCAGTGAACAGAATGAGTCCTGGTGAGAACCTTGAGGCTTAAGCTCATCTTTACTTCATGACAAAGTGACAATTCACAACCATTATGTGCTAATTCATTGTATTTTTTTTTGTAGGTGAGTGGTGGGTTATGTTAGACTACAAGACTGGTCAAAGAAATCCACTTGCAAGGATTGCCATTAGAGCACTCAGTCAGACCACTTCATCCAGCCAGTGTGAGAGAAATTGGAGCACTTTCTCACTTATTCACACAAAAATGAGGAACAGGTTGAGTGCAACTAGGCTAGAGAAGCTGGTCTATTGCCACTACAATATGCGGTTGAAAGTCAAGTGCATTGACAAAGACAAAAGAAGAGCGAGGCAAGGCTAATGACTTTCGCAGGTAGCCATTGGGAGTAACGTTTTGCAGAGAGGGAAGCAACATCACCTCCATTGATGTTGATGAGTTGCTTGATGAGGAGCACCCACTAAATGCATGGGTGGAAACACGACAAGAAAGGGATGTTCCAGAATTTGACCCTCGCGATTGCTCATGGGCGGAAGGAGAATTGGATAGAGTAGGGGCTCGAGATCCAGAGCTTAGGGTAAGTGAGGACCCACCTCTCGGTCCTCTCTTGTCTCAGCCACGACACTCAACTATCTTGCCAGAGACATCTAGAGTGCCTCCCACTCAACCTGCATTAAGAAGAGCTGCAACACAAAAAGATAGGAGTTCAAAAGCCATAGAGCTAAAAAAAAGAACATATACCAGGCAAAAAAAGAGAAAAGTGCAGCAACCAATTTGTAGTGATGACACCACACAAAATCCAAATGATGATGATGATGATGGGGCTGCCACTGGGGCCACAGGAGCTTGCCAGGGAGATGCAGGATATACTGGGCCAGAATTTTCACTGGGTCTAGGGCTTACTACAAGTTATGTACTAGAAATAGAACATCAGGGAGGCGGAGGAGAAGGACAAGGGCATGGACAAGGGGGATATGAAGGACAACAACATCATGCAGCTATGAGTGGCCACCTTGGGAGTCAAGCTATAGTTCAGGGTCTACTCATATACCTGCATTTCAGCCTCCCATTTTACCGTACTCAGATATTAGCAGCTCACCTCTTGGACTACAAGGAGGATGGGGACCTTGGCCTTCACAAGAACAAGAGCATAGTGAAGCAACAAGCACATACAAACCACTTGGCATATGGTGTCCAGCTCCATCACAATCTGGAGAAAGCTCAAGTCAACAATTTACACCAAGAGGGATTCAAATGGGTATGCATGATTTAGCAAATTCCCTCTTTGGTTATGGCTATCAAAACCCAAATGATGGTGACTCATCTATGTCTGGAAGTGGATGGAAAGATTATTAGTCTTCTATTAAATGTAAGTTACATTTAATATTTTTTGCTTTTCTTGTGTTATTATAGTAGTATTGATTCACAATGTCTTAAATTTCATGTTTCATGTACTATGAATGCATGTATAATTGATTTTTGATGCAAATATTAGTTTTTTCAATTTATCAGATTTTTTTCTCATTTTTTCTGTTTTTTCCTAAATTTTTCTGCATTTTTTTCACACAAAAAAAACCATTTTATAGACTGGCCAATCCAGGATCGGCCACACTTCCCTTGGATCTTCGATTCGATCCGATCCTGGCCGATCCCGATCCGATTTCGATCCTGCCTTCCATGCCCGCGAAGATACCCACAAAGATAGAGCTTCTCAACTCTAAACCATGTTAAAGGCCCCAGTATCTTCATTGACTATTCATATATCTTTAGTTGTATTAAGGTATTATACTGATCCTTAACTATTAATATATCTTTAGTGTATTAAGGTATTATATGGATCCTTAATTTCGTTAGAAATTAGCAAGGGTTTGAAGGGTAGCAACAATCAATCCTGAGGTGGAGATGATCTCCTTTAATATAGAAAGTCACATTGGCGGACAATGGCTAATCATCTTTTTCAGACATGCTGCCCATCATGTCCTCAGTTTTATTGGCAGGTATGGGTGGGCAAGGGGCTCAATATTTAAAATTACTCCCAACTGCATAATTCTCAGAACAATTGCCGGTGAAGATATTGTAGTTATCAGCTCTCAACTGACATTTTATATCCTTTAGAAACAAAAGTTGATGACTAGTTCTAAACTTCTACGTGGAGGAAATATAGGCACTAGTTCCACTAACACAGTATAAGGAATAAAGTAAAGTACGAAACCAACAAACCGCACATTGAAAATTGAGTTGAGAACTGTGAACTCTGCTCTGGTGATGGGAATATAAATGTTTTCATCCAAATTCAGAAGTCGGTTTTGAACACCTACAAAACAAAACCAAGTACATCAACATCACAAAGAATATAATCTAAAATATATTTTCCATTTAAAAAAAGTTAATGCAGTTGAAAAATGTATTCTTTCCGAAATGAACTCAGTTTAGCTATCACTCAGATATTAAGTTTCTTTGTTGAAAGGGTACAAAACATAATCATGTTTTCTGGCTGTCTATGCTCTGTATCAAAAATTCAAAATGCACAGGAAAGAAAATACCAAGCAGCCATATTCTTCCGCCTGATGCTCTGCGTCTACTTAATTCACTTTTCTTGGAAGTCCTATTGCATGCATTCAATGAGAAATACTCTCCCTTTCTTTAAAAGTAATCTTAGTGGCCATGCAAAAGAAGCGGAACTTAATATGCAAAATGCAACTGATCATTTGGAAGGTCACTTCATGGAAGTATACCATTGAACATTTGAAAAGTCACTTCATGGAAGTATGCTGTTTGAATAAGCAATCAGTTCTAAATTTGTAAGCATCTAGACGACAGAGCCACATGTCCATAATGTCAATGCAAACACAAGCAATGAACTAGGTAGTCCTGAGTCAGCGAAATTACTGAGATTAAAGAAGTGACCGCTGCCATCTGGAAGAGGCTCTGCCTTTAGAAGCTTACGGATCTTGCCTTCTTCACTGGAACCAGATCAATTTTCCATTTAATTTCCAGAAGATGCAAACAAGAACCAAAACTTCATGTACAATAAGCAATCAAAAAGACAATTAACATTATGTGAAAACACCTGCTCATCTTTGACAAAAACTGCTAAGAACTGGAGAATTATGATTTATGACCACATATAGCACAGTTAAAAATAAGATGGAAACAAAAGACTGCATATCTGTATGAAGTTGAGGATGAAATCAACTTGCTTCAGATGAATATAAACAAAAAACATACCACTTAACCGCCTAAACAACTCTACAAAAGAATTCCCACAACTGCAGTTGCATTCACAGAGGGAGGTCCCAATTAAAGATCAGAGGTCGGTAAATTCCGATCGATTCCAAACACTGTAAGAACTAAGAAGTAAGAACAGAAAGGGGAGTGCTCTAGCACATAAACTTGCCAATACATTTCTGCAACATGAACAAGTTTTGCGACAGAGCATCCCCCCTCTCTTTTTCTTTTCTGCAATCCTGATAGGATTCCAGGCCCAAACAGATACCAATGAAGCCTCTTGAAGAGTGCAGATCTCCCATGCTAGGGCAATCACAACCACCTTCCTTTACAACATGGGGAAACTCCAGGCAGCAGCATGGTACTGAAACAGAGTATCAGTCAGCGATAGATATCCCATATTCTCCAAATGTCTTGAGCAACAGAGGATCCTAACTTTCTTTCTCTTCTTAAGCAAAATGAGAAGCAACATCTGACCTTTAACTCAATTTGCCTCTGAAAAACCTAGTGTAATTTCTCTTGGACACTAAGCAATTGGGTACTTCTCTTTGACTTACATTTTCATTGTATCCCCCAGTGGATCAGGCAGACACCCAAATTTAACCTTTATTCAAGTCAATCATTGTACCTGAGAAATCCAGATTCTCTAGAAAAAGGGGACATGGAGCATTGTAAACGTGTATTTAACTTGAGCATTGCAGTGCCCAGGCAAAGTCAAATGAATACCAGAAACATTTCCATATTCACACTCTCTCACTCACAAGATCCACATACAACTCTGTTCTTGATGTTAGAATTCAGAAGTCCTCTCAAATTGGGGAGAGGTGAAGAGTTGGTAAAGATAATACCTCCTTCCTTTAAATGGGTCATGGAAAAATTCACATGAATCCTTTGCACCAAGATTCATCAGCATTCCAATTTCAGGAACAGATAATGAGAACACCTGTAAATAAGAAAATTGAATGTTTATTAATCTTCATTTCATGCATGAGTTTGCCATCGGCAAAAAGTTACGCAATATCACATGCAGTATATCTGGAAGGCGCATTATTGCTTACATCTGTTAGGAAATGAAACAGTCACCAATAAGTAAAAAAGAAATACCTAATATTCAGGTAGTGATAAAGTTGATGGCTTATTCCACAGAAACAAAATATCAAAAGAACCTAAACATCTGTGAAGAAATGGTGCATCAAGTTATTTTATGAGAAACTTATGGACAAAAATTACCCACTGAAATATTCTTCAAGAAACAAAACCATCCCAGGAAACCTATTAGGAAATTACAAACAGGCAAAAGAAATTTTAAAATATCTAATAGGGATACTCCAACTTTAAAAATATACAGAAAGGGAACTCCTCCTAAACTTCTTCTCTACAATAGGCAACCTATCAATAATGCTCTCAAGTGTTTCTCAAATGAACTTACTAAACCTACACCACATGCATTTTTATGTCCTCTAACATGAAATGTCATAAAGTTAAAAATCATTGTAGCAAATTTTAGATCCCCAAACCCACATGGAATACTACAACATAAATAAAAATATTAAAATATACAACTCTCCATATCTTAAATATATTTGACATGTAAGAGTTAATACATAAGGCCTTTTTTAGTGTTCAAAAAGCTCAAATTAGCCCTGATTAGGTTCATTTATTAAATGAGAGCTGAGTGCACTTTGTTCAAACTTACATCTTGAGCATAAACCAAACAGACCACAATGGAACAGAATAGTGCTTAGCTCAACTCGGCTCATTTGCACTCAGTTAAGCAATTGAAAAAAAAAATGATGTCCAGAAAATTCAGTAAATCGCTACTCAACTATCTCATCAGAGAAAGCCGAAAAGCTTACAGGTCTTGGAAGATGTCCAAATTCACCAACTTCCAGGGGTGAGAGGAACACAGCAATGTTAATGGCATTCCCCCTCCCCCAAGAACCTGTTTTGGCCACATGAACCATGGTTTCCGAATCGGGGAGAATCGGCCCAATTCCCCCGAATCAGGGCGAATTGGGGAAAACCCGATCCCTGATTCGCCTTATTCGCCCCGATTCCCTTTATATATAATATATATATCATATTATATCATATTTGTAATATATATTATACATTATATTACACATATGTATTTAATCAATATAAATGTGTTGGAAATATGATATATGTTATATATTATATATATAATATATAATATACCCATGCGAATCGGTCCGATTCGGACCACTTCTGGGAAAATCGGGGCGAATCAGGAGAAACCCGATTCGCCTTCTGATTCCAATTCGGCAAACCATGACATGAACTGATGAACCACAACATTGTGGAAGGACACATGAGATCTCCCAGATTATATAACAACTAAAAGTAGATGTTGCCTTCAAAAGGAAAAAACAAAAAACAAAATGTAGATGTTTGCTCTTGGTCAATTTATCATTCATCCAACATATTCAATAATGTAAGTCCTACTCCTGCTCTCACTGGAGAAATTTCCGGCAATAAAAAATTATGATCACAAGGTAAAATTCTTATCTCAGTTGAGAACACAGAACATCCAGGGCATACCCTAAAGATCACCTTGTTCACATAGGAAAACAAGAAAAAGAAAATTTTACGAGATTATGAGCTACAACCTTCTTCCTCGTGAATAACATACACCAGCTGGGTTGACAGTGCAGCAATTATTTTCAGCATGGAAGATAGCATGGGCAAGTAAGGAGGACACAGAATTTTGGTGGTTGATTTTGCATGGTACTCTTTGGGCTATATGGACTGAAAGAAATAACAGGTTGTTTAGGAGAGAAGCAAGAGCTGAGGAGAGCTTGTTTTCTTTTTTGTCAGACAAGTTGATTTTCTGGGCTGATCATCTTTGTAATGGGGTTAACTCCTCCCACCTTTACCTTATGAGGAGTTAAGGGTGGATGTGTGGATTTTCTTGTAAAGGGGTTGTTTTTTGGGTCTGGGCTTTACACTCGTGGGGACGGGGCACATCAACTTGATGTGGTGTATCTTTTGTAAAAAGTTTTGGGGCTCACACATGTATATTCCTTTCTTCTATGAATACATTTGTGGTACTATCCACTTCTCAAAAAAACATACACCAGGTGGGTTCCAAGGCTTTTCTTCCTTCCTTGAAATACGTGTTAGGTTGATATCACGTGAATTTCATGTACTTAGTATTCTTTTCATGAGTTCATACGAGCATTGTCCTTCTGCTTTGTTTCCATGATCATGGATATTCAAGTAGCTAGGCACATAATGTAGCTAGCTACTTTTCTAATGATGTCTAGTGCTGTAATCTGTCTTCATGTATCAGGCATACATGCACAACCAGTTATGGAGCAGGTTGGGCAACTAACATGTCTGAGGTGATGTGCAACTGCCCAAAATACGATACAGCTTATATTCAGATTATGATGAACCTACACGAATCGGCTACTTCCTGAATGATGACCAAACAGGTTACTCCTTGTATAAATTTGGGGTAGGAAAAGGAACCAAGGAAATCAATAACAGACAATGAAACATGCAAAGTCCTCTTTCTAGGTCAAAGAATTGTAGATTAATTCAAGTGATCTGATAAAGAGGGAAAAGGGAGACTTTGAAAGATGAAGGTTTTGTGCCATCTAAAATGCAAATTACTGCAAGGAAGGCCTCATGTCAACTAAAATGCAAAATATTGCAACAATGCTAAGTGATGAAGTAGTTGCACCAATGATGTGTTTCAAAATTCAAATAACTAGAACAATATTTTGCTTCTTCTCTAGAAAGAAAAACATCTCAACGTTATCTAACAATCATCTCCGTACAAAATGAATAGAATATATTGTTCATGAGTTATGAAATTCTTAGAAAACCCTCCAACAAGATCAAGTATTGCTCGAGACAAAAGATTCAACATAACCCAAATTCCTGCCAAAAAAAAAGACAGCAGTCCCAACTCGTAACAAATAAAATAAAATAAAACAAGTGAGAGAGATGAAAGAAATAAGAAGATGAACATCGATGATCCCTCAAAGCATATCTCATACGACTATTAACTTGTCTCTTCCGGGAATCAGCAGCATCAAATAAAACACACAGATGACATTACGTAAATATAAGTAGACAGTGCTGAACACACGTGTTAGCACGCTTTTACCCCTTAAAACTCTATCCCACATCTAATATTGGGGCACGATACCGTGACACCCAGACACAGGAAAGCAAGATCAGACAACGCAACACAATCAACCACAAATTTACCTGCTTCCTGCTCCAGTCATATTGCCGTGTTGTCACTGCTGGAGCAAACTGAAGTAAGATAAAACCCTCCTTCGAAATCTTGTAAGCTCCAGACTGCACTCAAGCAATGCATGGCCATTAGAAGATGTACCAAACCGGAAAAAAATGATAAAATTGAGAAGTTATGTCGAAATGCGGGGGGTCACATCAAGTGGGGTGAACTCGGGCGCCCTCGGCTCCACGGTAAGCGCCGCCTTCCCCTTATATATGGAGTGACCCACGAACACCCTAGCCGCCTGAGCTGCAGAGTGCAAACAAAATGACCAAACCCAAGAACATCACACTCAAAAGAGATCCCACACGAGCAAAAAGACCAAAAGAATCTCCCTTTCCGGGATCTGGGGACAGAGAAAACTAAAAGGGGTAGAAAAAAAACTGCACCTCCCGGAGGTTGAGATGCGAAAGAGGAGCCACCCTCGGGAGTTCCGGGGACCCTCTGCTGCTGCGCGTCGTAGTAGTCGGATCGGCGGCATTGCACGGAGAGTGGCCTCCTTTCAAGGGTGATGATTTTGGGGAGGGAAGAGCTCCAGGAGGAAGGATTGGGCGAGGCGGAAGAAAAGCAATTAGGGTTTGGCAGGAAGAAGGGACTCGAGGGAGAGCGTAGTGAGGAGGTGAGGAGGTGCATCTCCGCAGAGTGCAGGAACGGAGAACGAGGTAAGAAGGATGTGCAGGTTTTGGGAGGGCTTTTGGGTGGTTTTATCTTCTCTGGACTGCGCGTGGGTGTTTTGTGCGAACGGGGTGCCACGTGAGGAGACGTGTGCTCCGTCCGTTTCGTTTTCGGACAGGGTCGACCAGAAGGGTTGCCCGTCCGAGAACCGGTGCCACCGTCACAGAATCCGTTTCTCGGAAGCATTTTATTATTTTTATGGGAGAATTAATTAGGGTCTCTGTCAGAGTGTTGACTTAATTTATAGTCCCTGTCAGAAAATCAGAAGTTATATAGTCCTTACTTTTTGTGTTAGTTTAATTTCTAATCCATGCTTTTAGTTTCTAGTCTCTACTTTTTGTTGCTTAGCATTTAATGTGTCTTGGAAGACGAGTCGTCTTTTTAATATCAATTTTTTCCTATTTTACCCTTCCTTATTCTGCTCTTTCCCTATTTACATTCGTTACAGTTGCCTTTGTATCAATTACAGTAAACTTTTATGTCAGTTACAGTAAACATGATATCTGTTACAGTAAGTCTTTTTTTCCTTATGCACTCTTACAGTTGCCTTTGTATCAGTTACAGTAAGTCTTTATATCTGTTACAGTAAGCCTTTGTAGCTATTACACTTACAAAAGAAAATAAATATTTTATTTGTTTGCAAGTCTCAGGATTTGAACCCAGATCTTCACAAAGACAACATGAGATACAATTACCACTAAGCTACAACTACATTTGTGTTACAATAGAACATATAATATATTTAATTAAGTATTGTAGTAAACATAATACTCTATTACAATTTATGTTAAGTCTTGTTACAGTCAATATCATTCCCTGTTACAATATACATTAAGTTCTGTTACAGTAAACATTATCATCTATTACAATTCATGTATATTATAACCTTTGTTACAATATACATTAACTTTTGTTACAATATGTATTAAGCTCTATTACAACTTATGTTAAGTCTTGTTACAGAATACATTAAGCTCTATTACAATGTACATTAACCTTTGTTATAATATACATTATCATTTGTTATAATATACATTAACCTTTGTTACAATATGTATTAAGCTCTATTACAACTTATGTTAAGTCTTGTTACAGAATACATTAAGCTCTATTACAATGTACATTATCGTTTGTTACAATATACATTAACCTTTGTTACAATATGTATTAAGCTCTATTACAACTTATGTTAAGTCTTGTTACAGAATACATTAAGCTCTATTACAATATACATTAAGCTTTGTTACAATATACATTAACCTTTGTTACAATATGTATTAAGCTCTATTACAACTTATGTTAAGTATTGTTACAGTATACATTAAGCTCTATTACAATGTACATTAAGCTTTGTTACAATATACATTAACTTTGTTACAATATACATTAAGTACATCTATTACAACTTATGTTAAGTCTTGTTACATAAAAGATATGTAGGCTTAGTGTAAGTGATATAAAGACTTCCTTCTTCTGCTCTTTCTCTATGCACACTTACATTCGTTACAGTTAATGTATACGTTCGTTACAGTTAATGTATATATCGTTTACAGTAAGCATTTATATCAGTTACAGTAAGTCTTTGTATCAGTTACATATTACATTCGTTACAGTTAGTGTATATATCGTTTACAGTAAGTCTTTGTATCAGTTACAGCAAGCCTTTGTATCAGTTACATACTACATTCGTTACAGTTAGTGTATATATCGTTTACAGTAAGCCTTTGTATCAGTTACAGTAAGTCTTTGTATCAGTTACATACTACACTTAAAAGTTCTTACAAAAGAAAATAAAACTTTATTTGTTTGCAAGAGTTAGGATTCAAACTCAGGTCTTCACAAACACCACATGGGATATCCTTACCACTAAGCTACAACTACACATGTGTAAGTGATATAAAGACTTACTGTAAGTGATACGAATGCTTTCTGTAAGAGATATAAAAACTTACTGTAAACGACATGTGCACTAACTGTAATGAATGTAACATAGCTTACTTAAGATTTGTTACAGTCAATGTTCTCCTTCATGCGAAATTTGGGGAGAGAGAGAGATGGGCTGTGATATTGTGATGATGGAAGGTATCATTGGGGAGACTAAATAATAGATGTTTACAAGGCCTGCTGGGCTCTCTCTCTCTCTCTCTCTAGATCTCTACCCGACGATTGTGATGTTGTTTGCGTATTGAGTTAAACTTAAATTACCTACTATGGTGGGTTTCAGGAAGAAGGGAAACAACTTCGGCGTGGAGATTGTGGAAACTGAGAAGAGGTAAGAGATGTGCAGAAATTACAGTTAGTGTACATGTCGTTTACAGTAAGCTTTTATATCTCTTACAGAAAGCATTCGTATCACTTACAGTAAGTATTTATATTACTTACATTAAGCTATGTTACATTCGTTACAGTTAGTGTATATGTCGTTTACAGTAAGCTTTTATATCTCTTACAGAAAGCATTCGTATCACTTACAGTAAGTCTTTATATCACTTACACTAAGCCTACATATCTTTTATGTAACAAGACTTAACATAAGTTGTAACAGAGGTTAATGTATATTGTAACAAAGGTTAATGTATATTGTAACAAAGCTTAATGTACATTGTAATAGAGCTTAATGTATACTATAACAATACTTAACATTAGTTGTAATAGAGCTTAATATATATTGTAACAAAGGTTAATGTATATTGTAACAAAGGTTAATGTATATTGTAACAAAGCTTAGTGTACATTGTAATAGAGCTTAATGTATTCTGTAACAAGACTTAACATAAGTTGTAATAGAGCTTAATACATATTGTAACAAATGTTAATGTATATTATAACAAATGATAATGTATATTGTAACAAAGGTTAATGTACATTGTAATAGAGCTTAATGTATTCTGTAACAAGACTTAACATAAGTTGTAATAGAGCTTAATACATATTGTAACAAAAGTTAATGTATATTGTAACAAAGGTTATAATATACATGAGTTGTAATAGATGATAATGTTTACTGTAACAGAACTTAATGTATATTGTAACAGGGAATGATATTGACTGTAACAAGACTTAACATAAGTTGTAATAGAGTATTATGTTTACTACAATACTTAATTAAATATATTATATGTTCTATTGTAACACAAATGTAGTTGTAGCTTAGTGGTAATGGTATCTCATGTTGTCTTTGTGAAGACCTGGGTTCAAATCCTGAGACTTGCAAACAAATAAAATATTTATTTTCTTTTGTAAGAGCTTATAGATGTAGTCTGTAACAGCTACAAAGGCTTACTGTAACAGATATAAAGACTTACTGTAACTGATACAAAGGCAACTGTAAGAGTGCATAAGGAAAAAAAGACTTACTGTAACAGATATAAAGGCTTACTGTAACTGATATAAAAGCTTACTGTAATTGATACAAAGGCAACTGTAACGAATGTAAATAGGAAAAGAGCAGAATAAGAAAGGGCAAAATAGGAAAAAGTTGATGTTAAAAGGACGATTCGTCTTCCAAGACGCATTAAATGCTGAGTAACAAAAAGTAGGGACTAGAAACAAAAAGCAGGGACTGGAAGTTAAACTAACACAAAAAGTAAGGACTTTATGACTTCTGATCTTCTGACATGGACTACAAATTAAGTCTAACCCTCTGACAGGAACCCCTAATTAATTTTCCCTATTTTTATTTTAAAATATAATATATTTTAGAAATAATTAATTAAATTTTTTTCAGACATATAGACTTATTTTCTAGTCCTCTCGAACACATAACTTTTTTTATTCACATTTTACCCTCTCCACTCAACATTCAATTTCGTCTTCCTCCTTCTCACCTCTTTTTACGTATCATTTTAAAGTAAAATAAATATAATTTTAAAGTAAAAGAGTACAATGTTTAAAATAAAAGTGTATATATTTTAAGGTAAAATAGTATATGACTTATATTTGAATATATATAATATTAAAATAAAAGAGTACATATCTTAAAGTAAAAGTTTATTTGTTTTAAATAAATGTTCACATGTCTTAAAGTAATTGAGTATTCATGATATTTGAATATTTATTTTAAAACTAATTAACATTTACCTTAACTCATTGCTTTAATATCTACTTTAACATTACTTTAAGTTGACGACAACAGTAGTGACTGGACGCCCGACGACAATAGCCGACGGTAGTGACGACAGTCAGCGATTGGCTTCCAGCCAACGACGGTGGCGGTCAGAGGCAACCGCGGGCGACTAATGGCCAGCGGTGGTGAGTGTGGACGCCCCGTTTCGCGCACCCCGGATGCTGCTAAATGCTGGTGGTTCCTCCGGAGGCTCTCGAACGTTGCCGCTCCCTCGTTGGCGTTGAATGGGTACTGGTTGACTTTGTTGATTTCTCAGTTGACTGAGTTGACTAGGGAGAAAACCAAGAAACCAGCAAAGGAAAGGGAGATGTTGCGATCGCCAGGGCCTTACCTGTGGCTGTGCCCAAGGAGGTAGAATGATCACGTCGGTGTTGTAGCCTCGCGCAACGGTGGATTATGGGGCTCCAACTTCTCTTTCTTCGGCCGGCCAAAGGAAGAGAGTTCCACAGTCTTTTCTGAAGTGCTCCTGCCACAAAAGAAACTCTATTAGACTGAGGAAAGTGTGGTAAACGTCATAAATAGAAGAAGAATACCCAAAAGGAGAGCCCCATACCGGTTGCGGGCTTGAGAAGAGGGGTGGCCAAATGTTATGACCACCCTTCTTCCCTCCGTTTTTGGTTTGGGAAACCTCTTTCTAGGTGTGTAGGAAGGTGCCCTACGTGCCTAGGGTGTGTGTGAGTGTGTGAATGACATGCAAGAACTAAGAGAGAGAAAAGGGAAAGAGGAAGAGAGGAGGGAGATGATCCTCGTTTTGCAACTTGGCTGGCTCTTTTGTGGGCTCCTCCAGCACTTGGTGAAGCCTCCTAGACGCCCCAAATGATGAGAGGAAGAAAGGAACAAGGATTGAAGCTTTAGGATGCACTTTCTCTCTCTTCTCTCAAAGCAACAGAGTTTGAATGTCCAGCCTCTCCTCCCCTCCTTAGGAGGCCTAAGGACCACCTATATAGGCAGTGGGGGCGCAGCCAAGGGGCATTGGATGCTCAAGTGTGAAGAAACACACTTGAACAAGTGGCAATCCATGAGAGGGGGCCACATAGGATTTTTGCTGGGTCAAGGGGGGTGCCAAGGTGGCCCATTTGCCCGTTGGGAACGGCCCCATACGCTGCATGGGTGAGGAGAGGGCGCATAGTGGGCTGGAATCTCGGGCAGTTGCGCAGACCAGGTAAACTATGTTGACGTCCAACGATGTTGCCGCCAACGCCATGCAGACGTCCACATAGGTGGCCGCCAACCATAGTCAACGTCCATGGGGCTTGCCGCCAACATGTAGTCAGCGGCAATCGATGCCGTCGTCTACATAGGATCCGAGGCAAGTCAACAAATGGTCAAACGGGCCTTATTGGGCCATGGAACCACGCGGGGATGGGCTAAATCTCGCGTCTACAGTGAGCACTTGGCCTGCGACAGCGACCGACCAATGGATCGATTGTCAGTTATATGTGCATTGATTACCAGTATTAAATGTAATGATTACTAATTATATTGTAATGTTCAAGTAAATATTTGAATGATATAAAGTGACTGTTATACTAAGTTAAAGTAAATATTTCATTGACTTAATGTTCACATTCACTGTTCACATAACGTTAAAAAAGTGATGCTTAACATTAAAGTAGACGTGATAATGAGTTAAAGTAAATGATCTAGAGATATAAAGTGACTATTCTACTGAGTTTAAGAAATATACTATTGACTTAAAGTTCAAGTTCATGTTCACTTAACATTAAATAAGGGATGATTACCGTTAAAGTAATTATTCTACTGAGTTAAAATAAATATTTGAAGGATATAAAATAATTATTTACTGAGTTAAAGTAAATATTTCATTGAATTAAAGTTCACGTTCAATGTTTACTACTCACTTAGCGCTAAAGAGGTGATGCTTAACATTAAAACAAGTGTTCTAATGAGTTAAAGTAAATGATCGAATGATATAAAGTGACTATTCTACTTAGTTAAAGTAAATGTTCTATTGACTTAAAGTTCATGTTCACTGCTCACTTAACGTTAAAGAAGGGATGCAAGGGATACTTACCGTTAAAGTAATTGTTCTATTGAGTTAAAGTAAATGTTTAAAAGATATAAAGTGACTGTTGTACTGAGTTAAAGTAAATATTTCATTGACTTAAAGTTCACATTTACTGTTCACTTAGTGTTAGATAAGTGATGTTTAACATTAAAGTAAATATTTTAGTGAGTTAAAGTAAATGATCGAAGAATATAAAGTGACTATTCTACTGAGATAAAGTAAATGTTTCATTTACTTAAAGTTCAAGTTCACTATAGCACCAAGGAAAATTGGTGATTCAAAAATGAAAGATAAATTGAAAATAACAACTTAATCCCAGGGCTTATGGAGAATGTTAGCATGTCGGATTCTCCTGATGCATGTGTCTGGACGTGTAATGCTGATGGCACTTTTTCTACCAGTTCTGCCTTCCAGACCATTAAGCCGCACGGGATTCATCGTCCTACCTTGCTGAAAATCTGGCATCATGCTTTTAATCCCAGGGCTTCTATGTTCGGTTGGAGGTTGTTGCATCGTGTTGTGCCTACTGATGACCGGCTTTCTAAATGTGGTGTTCAACTTGCTTCCTTATGTTCCTGTTGTACCTGCCCATCGGTCAAAGATCTGGATCACTTATTTCTTAAAGGGGAGCTGGCTGCTGCGCTATGGAGATGGGCAAGCCCCCTTTTGGATGCTCAGAGTATTGGTCCTCATATTACAACTACCTTATGGAATATTATGTCTGCGAACAACTGTTATAACACCCCTAGTTTTATAGCCATCTATGTCGTTCTTCTTATGCTGTGGGAGATTTGGAAATTCAAGTGTGCCAAGCGATTTGATTCAAAAACTAAATCAGTGGGGAGTATTGTTTCTGATATTAGATATGCTATTAATGTGGCCATCCAAGGGATGATCTTTAAAAAGGAATGTTCCTTACATAGCCTTGGTATTCTCCAGATGTTTGGCATCAAGCCCACAGTCAAAGTGAAAGTGCGAAAGCTGGTGAGGTGGATACCACCTCAGCATGGTTTCAGCTTGAATGTTGATGGTGCATGCAAAGGTAATTCAGGCCCTTGTGGAGGTGGTGGTTGTGTTTGGGATCCGAATGGTGATTCTCATCTTAGCTTTGTGTTTTTTTATGGCCAAGGTAATAGCATGATTGCTGAGGTTCGTGCCCTTTGTGATGGTTTGAGGCTGGCAGAGTATTATGGTCTCAATATTATTCTGTCTACTCTGATTCTCTTGTGTTGGTTCAGTCATTCTACTCTGATAAGTGCCCTTCGTGGAAGTGCTTATGGTGGTGGAGATTGGCTCGGTCCTTTTTACACAAGATCAACATTAGAGTGGTACATGTATATCGGGAGACCAACAGGGTGGCGGACGCCCTGGCATCGTATGCTTGTGAGAGAGGTGATAGCTCTGTGTTTAAATTTTCATCCCTTCCACTTATTTGTAAAGGTCCAGTTGTGTTGGATAAAACTGGTCTTCCTTCCATTAGATTAGTCTAGTTTTCTTCTTTCAGGGTATGCCCCGTAGTTACATGTAATTGCTTCTTTGCGTTATCAATAAAATTAATTGGGTGTCGGACACGGCCAAGGGAGTGAGAACGTTAACTCTTGCTGGGAGATAGCGCACTTAGCTAGCCTGCTGTCCTGGTCCCCCTTCTGATTAAAAAAAAAAAAAACAACTTAATATGTATCAAGGTGGTTAAAAACATACGTGTCATGATCGTATGTGTGAAAGATGAGTTTAAAATGAAATAAATCCTAGGGTTAGTCTTCCAATGAGACAAAATCACTAGTGGATAATTGTTGGGCTAAAAATGCACTCTTAGCCCAAAGACCAAAACCAAACAAGAAGAAATCCCCGAAATTCATAACCCTAATTGAGCAGAAAATAGAAAGGGGCAATTTGGGCAAAATTAAAGGCAATTAGACTTACATAGCAACCCAAATTCGTGCACAACCATATTATGGAGTTGCCTAATGGTTCTCCTACTCAAATTAGAATGGAAATCCTCATAATAGGGAAGGAATAAACCAAAACTCGAAGCCCCCCTTTTCTAGACATATTAGAACTTTTAAACAACCCTAAACACTTAAATACTCATCATAAAGTCCTTAGGGATGAGTTACCAAGTAGTTGGGGTCGTGAGGAGCAGAGCTTGAGCACCATAGGAGGTGGAGATCACCCCCAACTGGAGCTTTTTTCCCCAATTAGTTATCTGCATCGTCTTGCAGGAGACCTCTCTTTGGAGCATTCACAAGTAGGTGTTCTCGGGCCAAACTTGAATGAATCATATACCATGTGAAAGTTCATCGAGTCTAGTTTCATATGCATGTGTTTTCCCCAATTTTCATCAATCATGCATCGAGTATTAAGCGTTTTCCAAACATCGCGCATGATTAGGGCTTATAGCATTCATGTCAAGTTTCATGCATCCCAAGATCAAATTAGGTCAACCCAAAACCATAGTTCTCTTCTACTCAACGTCCTCTACAACTTTCATGCTCACAGTTTTGTCCAAGGAGACCTAGATCTCGAGTTATAAGTGTTGCATGCATGGTTGCACCGTTTTCACCGTTTTCGGGTTGAACACTAAATCGCGACCAGACCAGTAGTCGCATTTTAGGCATTGGTATCGTGACAGGGTGACCCATCGCAATTAACTTAGAGGCGACAGTCCAGACCGTCGCATTTTACTCTGGTTCTGACAGGATCCGACAACCTCAAACTGTGTGCCACATCGGCTTCAGCACGTGTCAAGGGCGCGACCACATGTACCGTCGCGATTCTATTATTTTCCTGCCCTTGGTTTTCATGTCTTTTTCGTATTCAAAGAGTGTTGCATGAACGCATCGATCATACCCGTCGTGTTTATGTTTTGATTGTCTTGAACACGTATAGATGTCCCATCGTGATTTGAACGCGATAGGTACACCCGTCGCGATTAGAATAGCCGATTGTTTACATGTTTTAACTGTCAACAAACCTTGGAAACAGCGACGACTGAATCTGTCGTGATTTCTGTAGCCTACCCGAGACCTGTTTCACTCAGTCTAGAGTATAAGGCTTGCATGTTATGGTTATAGTAAATATTGTACAGTCTGTCTAGTGGCTTAAAAACTGTTCATCCATGTAAAAAGCAATAACTTCATGAAAGTATATTCTAAATGTTCTTAATTCCATGATCTTTCTAGCTTGAGGTTGCCATGATCATATTGAATATTCTCACGTGCTCTTAAACTAAAAGTGGATCTTGTTAAGCTGTAGAAAACCATGTGATGAAATCTTGATAGTAGTGCTTTATCATATGTCATCTTGTTACTTGATATTGAGGCACGTTCTACACTACACATATAGGCAGCCCTTCTTGGGGGATTGAAAACTCTCTGTCGGTCATTTCGTATTGGCAGACTAGGGACCTTTCCTTTGAGACCTCCGTAAATCTCTATACTCTGTGGATTCCCTCATGGAGATCGAGTTGGTTATACCATTGAAGTTCCTTGGAGATAGCATACACTTCTTCTCTCGTCTTGTTCTCGTGAGCGTGGATTTATAATCGTAGACTCAAGCCATTAATGTAAAGATTTAACCAAAAGTGTAAATTGCGTCGTTATGCTACCGAAATTCTCTCTCGGCTATTGTTATCATGAAATCATGTTCACATGCCTTGTTTATCTTGAAATCATCATGAACGTGATATTGAACTATATACTTCTTGAAACTCGTGTTATTAGCCATGAATGATTGTGGGTATCTACATTTAAAAATCGTAAAGATGCTGACCAGGCACGGCGAGTGTCCAAGGGCTTCAGTCTAGCCCCAATGATGGTGAGTCATAAATATACTGTTAACCATGGGGTATAATGATTACTGACGTTGCATCTGTGCTGAGAAATAGTGTCGTGTTGAATGCTAGATATAATATCCACATATACGTGTCCTAGTGTGATTCCAAGGTGGCATAGATCCTTAGTGCATATTAGTGTCTTCGTGTCTGATTAAGTGTTAAGTGTTAAAAGTTTGTGCTCGTGCGTACTTACTTGTATGATATGGCCATCCTGTGTTCTTGCAAACTATTGACATCTTGCGTTCTCGCAATTAAATGATATCTTGTGTACTTGTACATAGTATTCTACTGCTAGTTCTTTCTTGTTACATCTTTCTAGATCTTATTCAATCTATCTTGTTCACTTGTCATGTTTAATTGGTTTTTATCGTCATGCATATCTAGATATTCGTGCTTGCCTAGTTCCAAAATGTTAATCACTTATATCATTGCCCACACATTGAGATATAAATCCCACTGGACTAGTTTGTTCATTCCCTACTTTTCCACCTTATAGGTGACTTCGATGAGGAAGCTGAAGGACATGGCGTGGATGGGAATGTGTCAGAGTGAAGAGCGTATTCCAAGACATAATGTCTATCCTTAGTTTACTTTGAGAGTTAGAAGATGTAGTGGGTAGTGAGGTTATATGTAATTTGCCTTTTCTTGAGTCAATGTTAGTTTAAAGTCTATGGAGTTGTATACAACATTATGAATTTACGAAGGAGAGCTGATTATATTCATTATATGGGCTCTATTCTTATGTTGTGTTGATACACATCTAGTGCTCGCTAGCTAGAGACTTATTTGCCAACTGCTCAAGTTTCGAAATATCGAATTTAATTTCTAAATATTTCCACTACATAATTCTCGGGATGTGATAATTCTCGGGACGTGACATTCACTATTCACTTAACGCTAAAGAAGATATACTTAACGTTAAAGTAATTGTTCTACTGAGTTAAAGTAAATATTCAAATAATATAAAGTGATTATTGTACTGAGTTTAAATAAATGTTTTATTAACTTAACGTTCATGTTCAATGTTCACTTGCCGTTAAAGAAGTGATACTTAACATTAAAGTAAATGTTCTAGTGAGTTTTAACGATCAAATTATATAAAGTGACTATTTTACTAAGTTAAAGTAAATATTTTATTGACTTAAAATTCATATTCAATGTTCACTTAATGTTAAAGAAAATATGCTTAACATTAAAGTAATTGTTAAAGTAAATGTTGGAGGGATTTTAAAGTAAATGATAATATGTTTTAAAGTAATGTTAAAATAAAGTAATGATTTAAGGTGAATACTAATTGATTTTAAAGTAATGTTAAGTAAAATAATAGTTACTTAAAACATCTAAACTATTACATTAAAATATATAAACTTTTATGTTAAAATGAGTGAATATTTGTTTCAAAACATATATTGTTTCAAAGAAACAGAAACTAATTTAAGTGATATAGTGTTGTTCTTTAAATCATATATACATTTACTTTAAATCATATATACATTCACTTTAAAACATATACTCTTTTACTTTAAAAATTAGCTTAACTGTGTAAAGAAGAAAGAGAGAAAAGACATCTCATGAGAGAGAAGGGGAAAATAGGAATTTAAAAATTGATTAAGAGATAGAGAGGACCAAAAGATGCTTAAAAGGCATTATTAAATATTCTTTTCAAAAAGTAGGGATACCAAATAAGTCTTATGAAAAGTGTGAGACTGCCTCATGTACATTTTTTTGACAGAGACCTAAAAATAAGTCTCCATGTCTGACAAGGACCTCTAATTAGTTGTCCCTATATTTTATTTAATATATCAATGTGAAAAAAATCCACATAAAATGCATCAACCAAATGACATCGCAAGACATTAGATGCCACATTCTGAATTCATAAAAAAAACATTTACTTGATTCATTCATAACATAGTTCCATAATTACAGTTTTTCCAACTCATACATTAATTGACTGACTTTGTAGAAATTCAAACTAATCATCTACCTAGATTAGTTTAAGGCAAATCCTAATACTAAGATGCTCTTCACCACGAGCACTTCAAATATCGATATGATCTGCTTGCTAAAACTCTTAACCCTCGAGGTCTTCCCTTAAATCAATCTAAAAAAATATTTGCGGATTTTATGAGACCGTGGCTTACTAGAGCAATTTGATAATTCTCTTAAGCACAATGTCAAAAATTTTCTAGTTATTTGCTTAAGTTTCACTTACTGATACATAACTATACATATACTATAATAGATGATTGTGAGACAAGAATTGATAAATAAGTCTACTTGAGAATCAATTGCCACATCAATTAACTTACAACTACACAGATCGGAGTCCAATAATCGATTACCATAGGTTAATAATCAATTATTGAGAAAACACTGAAAAATAGTTCAACCAACTCACTGTGGTACCAGTGAACTTAATCGAACATCGAATATAACAATTCACTACAAAAGTCTACACATATAGTATACAGTATACTTAATTGAATATCAAATAAAACATAATTGAGTAGCATATCATAGTACTTACATAGTAAACACAAGGTGACTGAATCAATTACCGAATGAAACTTAATAGATTAACATATCATAGTACTCAATCACAAAACATCGTAACTTAGTCAATTAACATAGCACATGTACAACACTTAGTCACATAAATCAAAACTTCTCAGTGAGACATAATCGATTACTGTGAATACATAATCGATTATGTTCATATAATATAGTACTTAGTCACATAAAGTAAAAACTTCACACAGTGGGACATGATCGATTATCGCACAACTAATTGATTGTGTATACCATGTATAGGACTTAGCTGAAAAGACTTCACACAATGGATCATAATCGATTAATGTGTCAACTTAATCAATTAGTTTCCTTATATGGGAGTTAACCAAAAAACACAAAACTTCATAAGTGGAACATAATCGATTATGGCAACAACTTAATCGATTATATACACACTATATGCCTTTGTCGTAAAACAACAAAAACCCCATACAATGGACTGCCACATGGGAGTTTTGTGTGAACAGGGTGCCATGTGAGGAGATGCATGCTCCCCCCATTTCATTTTCAGATAGGGTCGACCATAACGGTTGCCCATCCGAGAATCGGCGCCGTAGAATTTGGTTTTCGAAAACATTTTATTTATGTAAAAGTCTTTGTGCCCACCATGGGGATGGTGTGCATAATTGGCTTATCCACACATGACATGATGGGTAGCTAATAGGGGGACGGTGTACACCTTCACCATCCTCTACTATGGCGCCAGCATAGAATTCGCTTCTCGAAAGCATTTTATTTATGTAAAAGTCTTTGTCCCTACCATGGGGGATGGTGTGCATTGGCTTATCCACACATGACACAATGGGTAGCTAATAGGGGGATGGTGTATGCCTGCACCATCCTCTAATGTGCGGCAAGTTCTTCTCTTTATATATTTTATTTAAAAATAATATTAATATAGAGAGTATTACCAACCAGTCCCCACTTTTGCGGGACTTATTTTTAGATTTCTTACTCCTTTAGAAAACTATGTAATTATATATTTATCTCCTTTAGAAAAGTATGTAAGTTAGGAACCTAAAAATAAGTCTCAAAAGTAGAGACTGATTGATAATTCTACCTATAATATATTTTATTTAATATATCAATGTGCAAAAAAATGGCATAAAATGCATCAACTAAATGACCTCGCAAAACATTAGATGTCACACCATGAATTGAGAGAAAAAAAAAATTTCTTACTTGATTCATTCATAACATAGTCCCATAATTCCATTTTTTACAAACCACTAACTGACTTTGCAGAAATTCAAACTAATCACCTACCTAGATCAATTTAAGACAAATCCTAATACTAAGATGACTTCACCACGAGCACTTCAAAATATCAATGTGATTTACTTGCTCAAACTTTGAACTCTCTTCCCCTAGACTAACGTTAATCGATTATGTCTCTATGGGATTTTATGAGATTTTATGAGATAATTCAAACTAATCACCTACCTAAGCACAATGTCAAAATCTTTCTAGTTATTTGCTTAAGCTTCACTTACTGATACATAACTATATATATACTATAATTGATCATTATCAGACAAAAATGGCTAAATAAGTTTGCTTGAGAATCGATTGCCACATTGATTAATTTACAGCTACACAAAGTCAAGGTCCAATAATCGATTACCATAGGTTATTAATTGATTATTGAAAAAACATAGGAAAATAATTCAACCAACTAATTGTGGTACCAATGAACCTAATAGAACATTGAATATAACACTTCAGTACTGAAAGCCTACAAATATAGTATGCAATAAGCTTAATAGAATATCAAATATCCAATGAAACACAATCAAGAAGCATATCATAATACTTACATAGTAAACACAATATGACTTAATAGATTACCAAATTCATAGTAAACATAAGGTGGCTTAATCGATAACCGAATGAAACTCAATCGATTAATATAGCATAGTATGTAGTCACAAAATAGTGTAACTTAGTCAATTAACATAACACATGTATAACACTTAGTTGCATAAATCAAAATCTCTCAGTAAAACATAATCGATTACTATGAACACGTAATAGACTATGTTTATACAATATAGTTCTTAGTCACATAAAATAAAAAACTTAACACAACGCAACATAATCGATTATTGCACGACTAACCGATTGTGTATACCATGTATGAGACTTAGCTGAAAAAACATAAGATTTCACACAATGGATCATAATCAATTAATGTGACAACTTAATCAATTAATTCCCGTTATGGGACTTAACCAAAAAATATAAGACTTCATAAGTGGAACATAATGGATTATTACAACAACTTAATTGATTATATACACATTGTATGACTTAGTCGCAAAATAGCAAAAACTCTATACGGTGGAGCATAATCAATTATCGTAACAACTTAATCAATTATATACACACCGTGGGACTTAGTCTTAAAATGGATCAAAATATCATAGTGAGACATAATTGATTAATGTGACAATTTAATGGATTACTTCCCTTATATGGGATCTTAGTCGTAAAATGAATCAAACCTCCCATAGAGACATAATCGATTAACGTAACAACTTAATCAATTAGTATTTAATTGAATAATTCTCCATTTATGAACTTAGTTGCGAAATGTTTCAAAACAACATAGCAAGACTTAATCGATTAACATAATAATTTAATCAATTAGCAGTGTGGACGTAGTAGCAAAATAGATGGAAGCATCATAATATGTGATGTTCGGGGTCTTCGGATCATTTGTTAATGATTATCTAGGTGTTGTAGCCTTTGGAAGGCCTTGAGGTGTTGTTCAGGCTAGTTCTGGACTTAGTGAGATTTTGGCTAGAATGGAAACCTAAGGTTTGGGCTCTCTAGATGGGTGTTTTTAACACAAGGTGTAAGGCCCTCGAATTTTACTGCATTTATGCATGTAAATAATTCGTGTCGTATATGTACGTATGTATGTATCTACGTATGTAGTAATTAGTATACTTATGTGTGTATGTGTATAATTTAGGTATAAATAATGTATGTATTGCTTGATGGTAGTGTGTGCACAAAACTATATGGATATTATGTGTATATGTACATGATGTGCATGGGTTTCTGCATGTTTTAAACTTCTGGCCGAAGGCCATATTGGCGTCAACCCCTAGCCGTTGATGTGGTGTCAGCGTCAACCCCATGGACGCCAACACTAATCCCAGCGTCTAACGATGTGGACGCCAACCTCTCTGACCTGCATGCGTTGCAGAGCCGGAAATTCTGGAAGCAAGGCAGCTCACTCATTGGGGAGATGTCCCCCAACGGTCTGAAACACATCTTGTCACCCCCTGCGTGGGAGAAGAGCCTCTCCTCTTCAAAAGAGTCCCATTTGTGCAACCCTAGCTCTTCTCTTGGCCTTTGCAAGAGGAGAAAAGAGAGGAGAAGAAAACCCTAGAGGAAAGCTGAGAAAAACCCCCACTTTGCACCCAATAATCTGACCCTCTGAAGCTGGATCCGGCCATCTTCCACGCCAAGAAGCTAGCTGGAGTGAAGGAGGAGACTTCCCCGGCCGTACTTTGGAGCCATCTTCATCCAAGAACCCGGAGGGAGGTGATCTTGGAGACCATTTTGCAACTTCTTGGGACTGCCCAAGGAGAGCTTCTCCAAGCCCTAGATCCATTGGTGTATTTTTCTAAAGGCAAGTACCCTACTCATAACGTCCCCGTATGTGTCTAGGATGGTTTTACAATTTTTATGAATTTTCCCTCGAGTCCTAGACCCCCAAATTCACCCCATCTTTGGAGCTCGGGTCTGTGTTCTGCACAGACCTGACATTGACGGCCATGTCCCTGGTCGCTAAGATTATGCTTAGCGTCCATCGACCATGACGTTGACATTGGATTAGCGGCCAGAGACCGCCGCCAAGTTCATCTGGACAGAACAGTGACCTGTTCTGCCCTTCTATACAATTATCTTCGATATGTTTCACGATGAGGATATACTGTAAACCATTTATATGCTATGTATATTGTGGATGTGATGGACGTGGTGTGTGGATGGCTTATCACGAATGATGGGACTTAGTTATTTCATGAAAATACATGTGTGATGAGTTTTAATCTTGTTAAACCATGTTTGCATGATTTAGGACAAGTCTAAATGCCATAATTTGTGAGGATTATGCATGTGAGGTTCAGTCCCTGTTCTGAATTCCTGAGATTATTCCATGCTTGTATGAATTATTGCAAAATTTGTTTAGGAAAAAGAGAGAGATCATGCTAGGTCTTGATAAATCTTCCATAAATGAATGAATGGTCCAATAAATTCAGGAATAAATTCTGTAGTTCCATGCCTGTTAGGGTTCAGACAGTGAGTGGTTAAACTGTGCTTGTGTTTAACTCCATGTTAAATCGAATTGTGCATAACATGTGAAATTAGTGTTAGATTTTCTGTAATTTCGTTTTAATTCAGAAAAATCTGAAAATTTGCATGAGGAATCCTAAGCCCGAAATCAACATGTGGTTAAAGTTTCAGGTCATTTGGACCATTATTAATGTAATATGAATTTTTTTTCATGAAAATGTAAATTCATGCATGCCAATGTGAAATAATTCGATTTAGGTGTAATTCGACCTGATCGGTGATATTTACCTGAATGTAGATTTTGAAATCTGTAGTGTCATGTTAGGAAAACAGAGAATGTGAATGTGAGAGAGAAAGTGAATAGAATGAGAGTGACATGTGTAACCCATGTGTAAAATCGGTAAAATGTGTAATGTGTAAATTGTGCCAAGTGTGACATTGCTTCCACAGAGGGCAGTGGAACCGTATCGGGGAAAAGTCCCCTGAGAAGGTTCAATGTGTAAGTGACCCTAAGGGCATTAGGGGGAAATCTGGAGGTGGACAAGTACCACTGGTTAGGGTGGAGACTTATTCTTCCGGTCTGCGCAGTCCAAGAGTCGCCATTGTATTGCCTAGATGGCGTCTATGTGATGTGATGTGTTGTGTCCTTCTTTGGTGGTTTGGACTATGTGTCACGGCACCTAAATTGTGAATGTCTAAATGTGTATGTGTTATTGTGTAAGTGAACAATGTGTAATGTGTATGTGTAAAGTGCAATTTAAGTGAATTGGAAATTTGTGTAAAGAAAATGTGAAACCAAAAATGTGAAGATATGATATTGTAATCCATGTTGTGACAAATCTGAAACCATGCTAAATCAGTAGCTTCATTATGTTATGATCATGTTTACATGTACAAGTGTCTAGAACCCATGCTAGGGACAAATAAATGAGTACGTGTACACAAATTCCATGTTCGGTTGTTCACATGTTGTGTCTTAAATAACATTGTAGCTCTCATGTGTAGGTTATGGTTACTAAAGCATGTGAAAACCAGCAAGCTTAAGCATGTGAAAATGGTTATGTATATGTATAAGAACACGTAGATTCCATGCTACTTGTGTTCCCTCTCATGTACGCGCGGAATTCATGTTAATGGCTTTCATGTTTTGGTTAAAATGCAAAGTAGAATTTCATGAGTAGGAATGATTAGAGAGCATGTGTTAGGAAATTCATTTTGTTAAGGAAATCTGAAAGCATGTATCATGTGTTTACTGATAGAACTATCATGATAGATTGTTCATTTCAAGGTTTAAGCATGCTACATGTTGAGTCTTTTGCAATTGTGTGTGTAGAGCCTACTGTGACATGTACGTGTATGGTATAAGTAGTGTTACTTGCTGAGTCTTTTAGACTCACTACTTGCTTCGGCATACAGGTGTAGTTGGTGACGTGGCACCGTTGGAGGAGACGGTGGAGACGGACTCCGAGCGCGGAGATTAGACTGTTGGAGCAGTTGTACCCTTTTGTGTTTTCATAGTATGTAAAAGTGACATTGTACTAGAACTATCATGAGAAAATTGTATAAGTGTGGACATCTATGTATTTAATTTTCAGCAATTTAAATTATGTGAACTTTTAAGTTCTTTGATGTTATTGCAATTTCATGTATGCTAAATGTGGATGATGAATGAATGAAGACAGTAGTTCTTTTTACTTCCGCTACTCTGTTCGTATATTCGCGTGTATCTCAGCTGTTCGTATCGTTTGGGTAAATGTCTCACTGTGGCAACGTTCGTTATATCGACGTGGGTTGGTATAACCGTACCGATATAATGAGGGTCGCTACAGAGATTGGTATCAGAGAAACCGGTTGAGATTGCACATGAATATACATACGTCATCATCTTCATTGCATGCTAAGTATGTCCACATGTGTAGAAAACACTAATAAGAAGTGAAAAATAGATAAGAAAATGGTTAGAAAACTTAGTAACCTAGCTCTAACGGTGGCTGAAATTTATTACAGCCATGGCTTCGAGAGGTAGGCGTGGCGGAGCGTCGGCCCGTGAGGACGAGCCGAGACGTGATGAGCAGGCGGAGCAACAGGCCCCGGCACCACCAGGTCCTGTACTTCCCCCACCGCCGCCTGTGGATTATGGAGTATTCATGTAAGGTCTGGTGCAAGCCATGCAGACGCAGGCTCATACCCAGGCAGCACTCCAGGCACAGTTGGAGGCCCAGGTAGAATAATGAAACAACTAGTAGTTTGCTATTTAAATTGCATGGTATTGTGTTTATTGTGTATTGCCTATTGTTTAATGTAGCAGGCTCAGGCACCAGCTCAGGACCATGGTGGACCTTCCATCATGGAGCGATTCAAGAGGATGACCCCACCCTCTTTTAAGGGGGAGAGTGATCCATTAATGGCAGAAAGTTGGTTAAGGGAGACAGAGAAAATCTTCCGAGCCATCAGGTGCCCTGATGAGGATAAGGTGACGTTAGCCACCTACATGCTACATGAAAGAGCTGATGTTTGGTGGGCTGCATTGCTGCGCACCTGTTTCGAGGGCGGAGCTGTAGGCGTGGCGTGGGACGCGTTCGTGAGGCTCTTTCGAGCCAAGTTTGTCCCAGAGCATATCCAGGACAAGATGGAGCAGGAATTTCTCTCCCTGACGCAAGGCTCCATGACTGTGCTAGAATACGAGGCAAGGTTTTCTGAACTTTCTAAGTATGCACCGCATATCGTAGAGGATGAGCGCAGGAAGACGAAGAAATTCGTGATGGGACTCAAGCCATCACTGCGGACGAGACTCGTGGCGTTTGACCACCGCACGTTGGACGAGGCCCTCAGCGCTGCTTGTAGGTAGGAGGGAGAGATGGAGCAATATCTGGAGGAGAAGAAGGCTTCGCAGAAGAGGCTGGCAATGACATTCTAGCGGCAGGATAAGAAGAAAACGGTGTACCAGACACTGCAGAGACCAGTGGCAGTCGGCAGTTCTCAGGTACCTTCTGTACGTTCCCCTGGTGTGAAGAAAGAGTGTCCCCACTGTGGGAAGACTCATGGTGGTACCGAGTGTTGGATGATTACGGGCAAGTGCCTAAAGTGTGGGAGCAGCGACCACAAGATCAAAGATTGCCCTAGACTTCAGCAGGGAGCTCAGCGTGGAGCGCCAGTCCCAGCGGTAGCGGCAGCCGCGCCAGCTACAAGAAGACCAGGAAGGCCTCGAGCCCCAGCTCGAGTGTTTGCTTTAGCTCGCGAGGACGCCGAGCAGGTGGAGCATGTCACCGAAGGTATGATTTTGCTTTTAGGTGTGCACGCTCGGGTTTTGTTTGATACGGGTGCTACTCACTCGTTCATTTCCGAGCGGTTCGCTAGGCAGTTAGCCCTAGAGTCAGGCATAGAGTCTGAGGAGTTAGAGGTCCCTTTGTCTGTGCACACCCCTGCGGGTACGGTATCGACTAGGAAGTGCATTCCGTCATTACCTGTGTGCATTGAGGATAGAATCCTAGATGGGTGTTTCTTCTTGCTAAAGATGAAGGACTATGATGCTATTCTTGGTCTGGATTGGCTAGAGGAGCACTATGCGTTAGTGGATTGTCGTCGGAAGAGGATTGTTTTCCGCATTCCTGGTGAGGACGAGTTCTCTCATCCCTTGCCAAAGAACTTGGCGGGAAAGTTAGTCATCTCCGCCATGAAGGCGATGCGCATGGTGAACAAGGGTTGTGACGCATTTCTTGCCAGCGTTATGCTAGTACCCGATGCTGGTTCGTCACTGACTCTTGCAGAGATCGATGTGGTGCAGGACTTTCCAGATGTCTTTCCCGATGACTTGTCTGGATTGCCACCGGATAGGGAGATAGAGTTCACTATAGAGTTGCTTCCAGGCACCTCTCCTATCTTGAAGGCCCCATATAGGATGGCACCTACAGAGTTAGCAGAATTGAGGAAGCAATTGCAAGAATTGCTTGATAAGGGATTCATTCGCCCTAGTGTTTCCCCTTGGGGCACACCTGTATTGTTCGTCAAGAAGAAAGACGGGTCACTTCGGTGGTGCATTGATTATAGAAAGCTGAACCAGGTGACGGTGAAGAACAGGTACCCCTTACCTCGGATTGATGATTTGTTTGACCAGTTGCGAGAGGCATCAGTCTTTTCTAAGATTGATCTGCGATCTGGTTATCATCAGTTGAGGATTCGGAGTGAAGATGTGTCCAAGACGGCGTTTAGAACCCGTTATGGACATTATGAGTTCTTGGTCCTTCCTTTCGGATTGACCAATGCCCCTGCAGCGTTCATGGATCTCATGAACCGGGTGTTTAGTCCGTATTTAGATAGCTTTGTTGTTGTGTTTATCGATGACGTGTTGGTCTATTCCCCCGATGAGGCCACACATCGTCAGCATTTGAGGTTAGTCTTAGAGGTTCTTCGTGAGCACAAGCTGTATGCTAAATTCAGCAAGTGCGATTTTTGGTTGCGCGAGGTTCATTTCCTCGGGCATGTTATCTCCGGCGCTAGTGTTACAGTTGATCCAGTGAAGGTCCAGGCAGTTATGGATTGGGAGATTCCCAAGACCCCTTCGGAGATTCGTAGTGTTATTGGTTTAGCTGGTTACTATCGGCGATTCATTGAGGGATTTTCATCCATCGCCGCCCCTTTGACCCAGCTTACCAGGAAGGGAGTGAAGTTTGTTTGGTCCGAGAAGTGTGAGAGTAGTTTTCAATTATTGAAGACTAAGCTCATGTCAGCCCCGGTGCTAGTCTTACCGAGCGGTGTAGAGGGATTTGCTATCTACACGGATGCGTCTCGGATTGGTTTGGGTTGTGTGCTCATGTAGCAAGAAAGGGTAGTGGCTTATGCTTCTCGTCAGTTGAAGGAGCATGAGAAGAACTATCCGACTCATGACTTGGAGCTCGCAGCAGTGGTTCATGCACTAAAGATCTGGAGGCACTATCTTTATGGTGTCAGATTTGAGGTGTTTACCGACCACAAGAGCTTGAAGTATCTTTTCTCCCAAAAGGAATTAAACCTGAGGCAGAGAAGATGGATTGAGTTCTTGAAGGATTATGACTTCGACCTTCAGTATCACCCTGGAAAGGCGAATGTCGTAGCGGATGCCCTGAGTAGAAAGAGGCCATCCCTCCAGCAGGATTGGAAGATGTTGGAAGATGCGGCTTGCGCGTTGACTGAGTTAGAGCCATCTCTATGTCAGGCTTTTGTAGCTCAGCTATCTCTTAGATCCTCTGTATTGGACGAGGTGATCGAGTAACAGGGAGCCGACCCTAGGTTGTTAGAGTTAGTGGGCAAGGCAGGCATCGCTCGTGATGAGGACGGTGTGATTAGATTTCAGAACCGTGTTTGTGTCCCTGATTTGGTAGATGTCCGTGAGCATGTGTTAGCGGAGGCTCATAGATCGCGATTCTCTATTCATCCGGGTAACACTAAGATGTATCAGGATTTGAAGAGATCATTTTGGTGGTCCGGCATGAAGAAGGATGTTGCGGATTATGTGTCTAGATGTCTAGTATGTCAGCAAGTGAAAGCCGAGCAGCAGCGACCATCTGGCCTTATGCAGAGGATGGATATCCCAGTTTGGAAGTGGGAAGCTGTCACTATGGATTTCGTCTCGGGTTTGCCTCGATCTAGGAGGGGCAATGACTCGATTTGGGTAGTTGTAGATATATTCTCGAAGACTGCTCATTTCTTGCCTATGAAGAAGAAGCAGTCAGTAGAGAGTTTAGCTAGATTGTATGTTAGTAGTGTCATTAGACTGCATGGCGTGCCGAAGTCGATCATTTCGGATCGAGATCCGAGATTCACTTCGAGATTGTGGAAGGGTCTTCAGGATGCGTTAGGTTCTGAGCTGAAGCTCAGTTCGGCGTTTCATCCCCAGACCGATGGACAGTCCGAGAGGACTATCCAGACGCTCGAGGATATGTTGAGAGCGTGTGTTCTGGATTGGAAGGATGATTGGGAGCGTCATTTACCTCTTGTGGAGTTCGCATACAACAACAGCTTTCATGCTAGTATTGGTATGGCTCCATTCGAGGCGTTGTATGGTAGGCCCTGCAGATCTCCGTTGTGTTGGGAGGAGACTGGTGATAGGCAGTTGATCGGACCGGAGTTAGTTCAGGAAACTTCAGATAAGATCCAGCTTATCAGAAAGAGGCTTGTTGCGGCACAGGATAGGCAGAAGAGTTATGCCGACAACAGAAGAAAGGATTTGGAGTTCGAGGTTGGCGATCATGTCTTCTTGAAGATATCGCCTACTCGTGGTGTCGTCAGATTTGGCCGGCATAGTAAGTTGAGCCCCAGGTTCATTGGCCCATATGAGATTCTCAGACGTTTGGGCAGCGTGGCGTATGAGCTAGCACTACCCCCAGCTTTGGCTAGCGTTCATCCTGTATTCCACGTATCTATGCTCAGGAAGTATGTCCGAGATCCGTCTCATGTGATTAGTCATGAGCCAGTGGAGATCCAGCCAGATCTTTCGTATGTCGAGCAACCAGTAGCTATTCTTGACCGGAAGGTTCAGCATCTCCGGAACAAGAGAATTGCATCGGTGAAGGTCCTATGGCGGAACTTCTCACGAGAGGAGGCTACTTGGGAGCTTGAGGATGCGATGAAGAAGAAGTATCCCCTTTTGTTTGAGTAGTGTCGTTCTAACTTCGAGGACGAAGTTTCTTTTAAGGGGGAGATGGTGTAAGGCCCTCGAATTTTACTGCATTTATGCATGTAAATAATTCGTGTCGTATATGTACGTATGTATGTATCTACGTATGTAGTAATTAGTATACTTATGTGTGTATGTGTATAATTTAGGTATAAATAATGTATGTATTGCTTGATGGTAGTGTGTGCACAAAACTATATGGATATTATGTGTATATGTACATGATGTGCATGGGTTTCTGCATGTTTTAAACTTCTGGCCGAAGGCCATATTGGCGTCAACCCTAGCCGTTGATGTGGTGTCAGCGTCAACCCCATGGACGCCAACACTAATCCCAGCGTCTAACGATGTGGACGCCAACCTCTCTGACCTGCATGCATTGCAGAGCCGGAAATTCTGGAAGCAAGGTAGCTCACCCATTGGGGAGATGTCCCCCAACGGTCTGAAACACATCTTGTCACCCCTGCGTGGGAGAAGAGCCTCTCCTCTTCAAAAGAGTCCCATTTGTGCAACCCTAGCTCTTCTCTTGGCCTTTGCAAGAGGAGAAAAGAGAGGAGAAGAAAACCCTAGAGGAAAGCTGAGAAAAACCCCCACTTTGCACCCAATAATCTGACCCTTTGAAGCTGGATCCGGCCATCTTCCATGCCAAGAAGCTAGCTGGAGTGAAGGAGGAGACTTCCCCGGCCGTACTTTGGAGCCATCTTCATCCAAGAACCCGGAGGGAGGTGATCTTGGAGGCCATTTTGCAACTTCTTGGGACTGCCCAAG
Organism: Colocasia esculenta; assembly: GCA_014218235.1. Lineage (NCBI taxonomy): Eukaryota > Viridiplantae > Streptophyta > Magnoliopsida > Alismatales > Araceae > Colocasia > Colocasia esculenta. The sequence goes on from CM024756.1 coordinate 1,373,659, forward strand.
GAGAGCTTCTCCAAGCCCTAGATCCATTGGTGTATTTTTCTAAAGGCAAGTACCCTACTCATAACGTCCCGTATGTGTCTAGGATGGTTTTACAATTTTTATGAATTTTCCCTCGAGTCCTAGACCCCCAAATTCACCCCATCTTTGGAGCTCGGGTCTGTGTTCTGCACAGACCTGACATTGACGGCCATGTCCCTGGTCGCTAAGATTATGCTTAGCGTCCATCGACCATGACGTTGACATTGGATTAGCGGCCAGAGACCGCCGCCAAGTTCATCTGGACAGAACAGTGACCTGTTCTGCCCTTCTATACAATTATCTTCGATATGTTTCACGATGAGGATATAATGTAAACCATTTATATGCTATGTATATTGTGGATGTGATGGACGTGGTGTGTGGATGGATTATCACGGATGATGGGACTTAGTTATTTCATGAAAATACATGTGTGATGAGTTTTAATCTTGTTAAACCATGTTTGCATGATTTAGGACAAGTCTAAATGCCATAATTTGTGAGGATTATGTATGTGAGGTTCAGTCCCTGTTCTGAATTCCTGAGATTATTCCATGCTTGTATGAATTATTGCAAAATTTGTTTAGGAAAAAAAGAGAGATCATGCTAGGTCTTGATAAATCTTCCATAAATAAATGAATGGTCCAATAAATTCGGGAATAAATTATGTAGTTCCATGCCTGTTAGGGTTCAGACAGTGAGTGGTTAAACTGTGCTTGTGTTTAACTCCATGTTAAATCGAATTGTGCATAGCATGTGAAATTAGTGTTAGATTTTCTGTAATTCTGTTTTAATTTAGAAAAATCTGAAAATTTGCATGAGGAATCCTAAGCCCGAAATCAACATGTGGTTAAAGTTTCAGGTCATTTGGACCAGTATTAATGTAATATGAATTTGTTTTCATGAAAATGTAAATTCATGCATGCCAATGTGAAATAATTCGATTTAGGTGTAATCCGACCTGATCGGTGATATTTACCTGAATGTAGATTTTGAAATCTGTAGTGTCATGTTAGGAAAACAGAGAATGTGAATGTGAGAGAGAAAGTGAATAGAATGAGAGTGACATGTGTAACCCATGTGTAAAATCGGTAAAATGTGTATTGTGTAAATTGTGCCAAGTGTGACATTGCTTCCACAGAGGGCAGTGGAACTGTATCGGGGAAAAGTCCCCCTGAGAAGGTTCAATGTGTAAGTGACCCTAAGGGCATTAGGGGGAAATCCTGGAGGTGGACAAGTACCACTGGTTAGGGTGGAGACTTATTCTTCCGGTCTGCGCAGTCCAAGAGTCGCCATTGTATTGCCTAGATGACATCTATGTGATGTGATGTGTTGTGTCCTTCTTTGGTGGTTTGGACTATGTGTCACGGCACCTAAATTGTGAATGTGTAAATGTGTATGTGTTAATGTGTAAGTTAACAATGTGTAATGTGTATGTGTAAAGTGCAATTTAAGTGAATTGGAAATTTGTGTAAAGAAAATGTAAAACCAAAAATGTGAAGATATGATATTGTAATCCATGTTGTGACAAATCTGAAACCATGCTAAATCAGTAGCTTCATTATGTTATGATCATGTTTACATGTACAAGTGTCTAGAACCCATGCTAGGGACAAATAAATGAGTACGTGTACACAAATCCATGTTCGGTTGTTCACATGTTGTGTCTTAAATAACATTGTAGCTCTCATGTGTAGGTTATGGTTACTAAAGCATGTGAAAACCAGCAAGCTTAAGCATGTGAAAATGGTTATGTATATGTATAAGAACACATAGATTCCATGCTACTTGTGTTCCCTCTCATGTACGCGCGGAATTCATGTTAATGGCTTTCATGTTTTGGTTAAAATGCAAAGTAGAATTTCATGAGTAGGAATGATTAGAGAGCATGTGTTAGGAAATTCATTTCGTTAAGGAAATCTGAAAGCATGTATCATGTGTTTACTGATAGAACTATCATGATAGATTGTTCATTTCAAGGTTTAAGCATGCTACATGTTGAGTCTTTTGCAATTGTGTGTGTAGAGCCTACTGTGACATGTACGTGTATGGTATAAGTAGTGTTACTTGCTGAGTCTTTTAGACTCACTACTTGCTTCGGCGTACAGGTGTAGTTGGTGACGTGGCACCGTTGGAGGAGACGGTGGAGACGGACTCCGAGCGCGGAGATTAGACTGTTGGAGCAGTTGTACCCTTTTGTGTTTTCATAGTATGTAAAAGTGACATTGTACTAGAACTATCATGAGAAAATTGTATAAGTGTGGACATCTATGTATTTAATTTTCAGCAATTTAAATTATGTGAACTTTTAAGTTCTTTGATGTTATTGCAATTTCATGTATGCTAAATGTGGATGATGAATGAATGAAGACAGTAGTTCTTTTACTTCCGCTACTCTGTTCGTATATTCGCGTGTATCTCAGCTGTTCGTATCATTGGGTAAATGTCCCACTGTGGCAACGTTCGTTATATTGACGTGGGTTGGTATAACCGTACCGATATAATGAAGGTCGCTACACAAGGCACATTGTTGGATATAAGCCTGACATGTGTGGTGTGACTAGGTTTCCTAGACACGATGAGACAAGTAGCATGATAAGAGTCACGCATGTTTGCTATGGTGTCTCTACGTTTGATCGACTTATCAATCTTTTGGACGCATGTAGGCCCCTGGTGACACGTGTTGGGGCACGTGGCATTTGTTGAGGGATGCATAGCACTGATCTTCTAGATGTGCAGGGTTGGTGAGGCATGTCGAGAGACGTGCCATGGCACTGACACACATTCCGAAGGTATAGCTCTGTAAAAGAAGGGGTGCTGATAGAGAGAAAAACTTTAGGCTCTTCTACTCTGGCCAACATCCAGGACCTCCCTCTTCGACGAACCAGAGGTGGTGGAGGAGTTTTGAAGGAGTTTTAGGTGGAAATCTTAATATAGGAAGCCTTCTAGGGGTCCTATCTTCAAGAGGTAGGTGTCTTTCATGGATCTGTTGGGTTTTCTTGAGGAAATCATCCCTACCTAAGCCTTGCATGGGTCTTGTGTGAGGGTTTTAGTGTAATGGGCGAGCTGGAGAAGGAGTTTTGGAGCTGAGCATTTCGGGTTCTTTGTGGAAGACCTTTTTAAAGGTGATTTCTTCTTGATTAGTAGGGTTACCTCTTCCTTTCTCCTTGTTTTTGAAGCTTCCTATCACCAGAGGTTTGCATGTGGCTTATAGTGAGTTTTCTGTATGAATTTCCATGATACATTATATTATTTTGGGTTGCATGTTTCAATTTTGATAAAGAGTATGAGAGCATGTTTAGTTCATAATGATACATGATTTGGGTCTAATTTTGGGGTTTTAATGCATGTTTTTATTTATTTATGGGGGTTCTCTACATGTTTAAAGTTCTTTGCCTAGGTGTGGTGTAGCATGAAATGGAGTCTTGTGGATTGTAATATGGGTTTGGGCTTTATGTGATTGAACGCATGGCCCCTTTGTGGCACGTTTAGAGACGTGTGGATGTCTCATGGCGTGATTAGGTTCTCCTAGTCGTACAGGCCTTGGGTGGTGCGACTAAAGTCGAATGCTCTGGTTGCAACACATCTTTGGAATGTGTAATTAATGAACATATTTTTATGCACTGTTGGACTATAGAATTGCTATGTTACTCTCTCTTCCACTTTCCATTAGTTAGGTTGCACTGTGTGTGTTGATAGGTTAGTCTCATTGTCGTGTGCACTGCCTATGTTTGGTACCATCTTCCTGGACTCCCCTGGTGTATATCCTCATCCAGATAAGGGGAAAGATGGTTGGGACAACGTCTAGCTAGTGTCTGTTGGTCACTTGAGTACTCATAGTAAGGGAGTTATATGCTATGCAGATGTGCGACTCCCTAACTAGTCCTTGATTTATTTCTCACTTGCCTCGCCTTTTGGGCCCCAAAACCCAATTGAGATGGTCAGGCAAGGATTGTAGCTTGGCTAGGTTGCAACAGAGATTTGGTTAGAGTGATCTCCATTGTCTCTCCTTGGACGAGATGTCAGGTGTGGAGTTGCAACTAGAATGTGTTTTCTGATTGTGAGACTAGCGTAAGTGTGGTGTCCTCGTCTGAGTTTGTTTGTGACCTGAGTGAGCGTTCTACATTCTGACTCATTATTTAATTTACATATTTCGCATTAATTGTCATAGATGCTTTACTTTCCTTTAGCATGTTATTAATTTGGTTCTCTACTATTAGCTAGTTTTTGCTTTCAACATGATTATTTGTCATTAGTTACTTGTTTTACCTACACCGAATCTTAGGGGATTGCTCTACTAAATCGATGAACTTGTGAGACTCATTCCCATACATTTATTTTCTATAGGTAGTAGCAAGTAGGCCAGCACCACCTCAAACGAAGCCTTAAGAGTGAGGCCACTGTGGTAATCTTTCAACAATACCTTCTAGTTATGGTCACCTCGAGATATGCCTCATGATGATGTACTTGTAACTTGCAGCTATATCATATTGAAGACAATGTAGTATGATGTGTTATGTATTTATGCTTACAATTATGAAGCTTGAATGCATAATATGTTTTCTATTTCTTGTATTCCCATTAGATCGACGTTGTTTTCCTTTTGAGTCTTTGGACTTGTGGGATGGTTGTGTCGAGTCAAGTCCCTAACGGATCTAGGCGATGTGAGCCGCCATACAATGAGACTTAATCAATTAATGTGACAACCTAATTGATTATTTCTTCCCGTCTGGACTTAATTGTAAAACAAAGTGAGAAACTTAATCAATTGTCTCACCACTATGTGGTATACAGTCAAAATTCAACACAAGGCCAACACTTGTCACATTGTAACATAATCCATTATATGTAATCGATGAGTACACATTGAAACACTTAGCAAAATGGATTTAAACAAAAACCAATCATAGAAAGCATAGATTGATTAACTAGCAACAAACACAAAAAACATAATCGATTTGGTACATGGTCATAAAAGTTTGATATGATGTCCATATACTTATAGATTTGGATCAAAGTGCATTAACAGTTAAACTTATGCTTACCAGGCATGTCTTATGTACATACCACCGCCATATTATGATGCCAAACAAATAAATAACTTATCAGACATGTATCAAACCACAACATTAGTAGTCAAATACAAAGCAAATGCCTTGCACCTAGGTATTCAATGCTAAGGTCTTAGTTAACTATGTAGAGCCGAGAACCAGTTGTTCCATCATCCATCAGGTTTTACCCCAATTTATGGATTTTTCCACATATCAAATGGGCCAAATTGATGGCCATATGGATACTTGAAGGGGCAATCACTTCTCCTAATGATGGCGCTGCCTATATTTCTTATCAAACCCATATTGCATCAATCTTTTCGCATAATATGGCATAAGCAAATTCATATCATAGCTTCATATATTTTACGAATCAAAACAAATTCAAACATTAAAAAAATTATATTCTTACATAATCAGTCATAAAACTGACGTAAAACCTAGTCATGTAAAATAACCAGATAACTACTTGTGCTTAGATTTTTTATTTTACAGATATGAAAAAACAAAACAAGACATGAATGCTATAAGGAATCATGCAAATCATCCTACCTTAATCGAGTAACTACTCCAATGCTTAAGCAACTAAGTCTAGCACAAATGCCACGTTCAGCCCTCTGAAAGACTCTTGTCTGCTCATGCGATAGCACCAACTGTTGCACGCAGACTCAACAACTCCTACTACTACTGCTCTCTCTCTCTCTCTCTCTCTTTGCTACACCCTAAACTAAACAACTCTTTCTCTCTATAGTGTTTATGGTGTTTTAGATCTTGGTTGGTCAGTGGGTTCCAGAGTTGGTATGACCTTTGAATGGCATGGGGTTGCTATATGAATCTTGTCGTAAGGGTTTCCCTCAGTTTTTGAGTGATTGTACCATCTAGTTATGAAGGTGACATAGGAGGATGTCACCTTCTGAAAGTGACTATTAGGTTGCCGCCTTCTTGTTTTATGAAGGTGGCTACCTTCATTGTCACGTTCTAAAGGTGGCTATGTAAGTTGTCGCCTTCATAATTGTAAAGGTGACTGCCTTGGATGTCACCTTCTGAAGGTGACATGGTAGGTCCTCGCATTCATGGTTTAACCAATTTTGTGCTTTGGTTGTTTGCCACATATTTTTGGATAACCATAGATGAATGTGACATGGGTGGTTTTTGCCTTATGAATGCGACCATTCCGGCAGTCGCAATCTCAATGGCAGTTCGTGACTTCTTAACCTGACCTAGTGGTCCTTCTTCCTCACTTTTCTCCATTTCTCCACCTTGAGCTCTCTCCTTCTCCCTCTTCCTCTCCTCTGGTGGCCAATGACATGAGGTAAATGACGCGCGATGGTATATCACTCAATAGCAGGTTGGTGGCAATGGCATGAGGTGAAGAATGCTAGGAGGAGGTGGCTAACTCACGAGAAGTCCCCAACAGATTGTTTTCATTGTTTTAGAGATAGGGTGACTCCTACCTTGTCATAATCGTGGTTTCTCATGTGATATTTAGTAGATTTGCATATTTAGGTGAGAGATCATGCCGTTTATTACCTTTTTGGGAAGAAAGATCCATGTGATGGGTGTGTGAGGCATTCTTGGCATTCTTGTTGTGCTAGATGTTGTTTAAAGAGGTTTCTATGGCATTTGAGATGAGAGGAACATCTTCCTCTTCTTCCTCTTTGCAAACATAATCTTTTAATTATAATACAATTGTATCAAGTGTTGTATTCCATGGCAACTTTATATAATTCTTCAACATGGGTGTATAGTAGAAATATATATCAGAATGATGGGCGATTTCTAGGCCATGATGGCCAAATCCGATGTGTTTTTGCGAGTTCTGGATTCTATCTAGGTCGCATTGATAAGACAACAAAGGTGATGAAGGCAACAATGTAAGATGTCACGTTCATGATATGAAGGCGACATAGGTGGCCATCACGTTCTCAATCAGAGTGTTGTTTTAGCTCTAGCAGTATGGTTTGCATGCTATTCAGGTTTCCTCATAGTTCTAAGGCCCTATCATATGGGAGTTGAACTCCTTGCCTCATTGTATGTGTGTGACTGGGCAAGATGTGCTTCAATTTACATGCCAATGTTGGTGATGGATCATATTATGTACTTGGGAAAGGGTTTAGATGTATGTTGCTTGGCAAGATGTTTGATGTTTAGTCTATGATGCACAATGTTCGTAAAAAAACTATTCAAGGTAATTTTGTATGTGGTCTATCAAGGAAAGGACACGGTTGTTGTCTCGATGCATTTGAGTTGAATTTGTGCCCCGTGGACACATGTTTGTAATATTAGTAACCCTTGGTGTTACCACGTTTCGAGGTTGTGTGTTGTAGCGTGAACTTCTTCCGTTTTCTATATGTCACATGTTGGCATCTACTTGTGCTTCTGTGCTTATGTAGCACTCATCAATTGGGAGCCTCGGTACTGTATGTACCTAGCACTATGTGTGCTGTAGGGTTTGGTCCTTATGCTATGTCACAAAGAAAGATTTGGTATTATCTTCTTGGACCTCATTTTTAGAGCCTATGTATGGGTAGGGGAAAGATGCCCATAGGACAACGTATCATTGTTCATTCTTATCACTTTAGTGCACTCACGACTGGAAGTGTGGACACTTGGCATATATGTGGGTCTCCAACTAGTCCTGTGTTCTCACTTGTCTCACTCTGTACGTCCCAAAAGTCATAGAGGTGGTTTAGCGCAAGATTGCAGCATAGCTTAGCTACAACATTATGTGTTGAGTAGAGTACATTATCTCTTCTGTTAGCAGATAAACAGATGTGGGTGCAATAGTTGGAATGTGTTTTTGATTGCAAGACTGGTGCTTTTTTATTGTCATTGTTGTTTCTTGATTTTTGTGGGTGTAGCACCGAGTTGTCTTGCTTTACAGATTTTGCCTATGTGGCAATTGCATGGTGGCTTAGCCCATATTGGCAGTTGGTATTTGAACATGACAGTTGTAGTGCTTGACGTGATTTACTGGCTAAGAGTGACATAGAGATTTCTGGTACCCTCTTGGCTACTGTGTGTAATAGTGTTACTTGTGTGGTAACTAGTACCTTCTTGGCTATTATGTGTAAGAACATCACTAATGGTTTTACTAGCTCCGCTATTATTTCTTACAACACTTTATTATATATATATATATATATATGTGTTTGTCGTGACTTGGCTGAGTGTGGGATCAAGAGATCCCTGTTGAGCCTGTGACTTCATGAGCCTCATCTCTTATTTTTTCAAGTGTGCTCATGAAAGTAGCATTTACCTTGGCTCAACCATCTTGTATGGAGGTGCCTTACGTACCATCAACTAGTTTTATTTTCTTTTTACTACCTCATGATATGTCTCTTTTAAAGTGATGTACTTTAATTTTTGTACTTGTATTGTAAATTGAGATATTGTATCATTAATAATGAAACTTTATTTATGCTGTAATTGCTTGTTTATCTATATAGATCATTTGTTGAACCTCTCGAAGTCTTCAGACTTGGGGGTGGCGATATTGGATACTGATTTATATTAGACATAAGTATCTAGAGTTGCTTCTCTCTCTCTCTCTATGCTTTTTCACAGGACTTCCAACACAACCACCCCTCTTTATTTATAGGGAAAAGCCAATTGTGTAGTTGGCTCTTCAAGGAAGTCCTAATGGGATTTGGGTTGTAGAAACATGTACAACTCTTTTTTTTTTAATCAAAGTGGTCCTCAGGGCCTCAAACTAGGAGAGTGCACCCTCCCCCAAAAGGGGGAGAATGTTCTCACTCCACTAGTGAGGGCGACCTGGGCCTAAACATATATAAAGATTTAGTACATGGGCACAGGGGCATACCCCAGCTAATCTGGTCTGAAATTAGGAATTCTAGACCGGTCCAGAGTGAGAGGACCTTTACATTCACGAGGTAAAGTAGAAGAAGAAAAGAAAATCTGATTGCAACCAATCTTACAACCAACATTAGCCAAAGCATCGGCAACCTGATTCGCTTGTCGATAAGTGTGAACCACCTGAACATGAGAAGCATGAATGAGAGAGCAAGCTACATGCCACCAGCTCAGGCAATCCCAAGAAAGAGGCTTGTTGGAGTTAATGGAGTTGACAAGGGTGTTCGAATCAGAGCAGATCAAGGATAGTGAGAAACCATATTCAGATGCCAGGCGAAGGCCATCGCACAGGGGGCGCACCTCAGCCACCAAGCTACCACCAAGGCCATAGTAATGAGCAAAAGTGAAAAGGAGATTGCCAGAACTATCCCTTATACACCCACCTCCCCCACAGATACCCGGGTTCCCCTTACTGGCCCCATCAACATTGAAAACCAAGCCAGTATCGGGCGGAATCCACCTATACATATAGCAACTCAAATTTGGAAACAAATACCAGGGCATTATGTGGTCAACTGGAATTCTAATTGTCACGTCCCAAGAATTACGCATCGGATAATATTTGGATAATTCGAGTCGATATTCCGAGACATGAATAGTCGGCAAATAAGCCTCTAGCTAGCAAGCACTAAATGTATATCAACACAACATCATAATAGGGCCCAAATAATGAACTCAATTGATATTGTATTCGAATCTCATCTTATTGTTTCAAAGGAAACTATTACAACTCTTTAAATATTGAGTAACAGGACTAAGACTTAATAAAAGAAAAAGTACATAATTCCTCACTACCTACTACAAGAATCTACTCTCAATGTAACCTAAGAATAAACACATATGTTGGGGCTTCACTCGGACGCATTTCCATCCTCGACTTGCTCCTCTTCTTGTACTTCATAGTCACCTAGAATGGTTAAAAATAGGGAATGAGCAAACTAGCCCAGTAGGATTTATATCTCGATGTGCGGGTAATGATATAAGAGATTAACAATTTAGAACTAGGTAAGCATGATTATCAAGATATGCATGTGCGAATAAAACTCATTAAACATGATACATGAACAAGCTAGATTGAACAATAGTGATGGAGTAAGAGCTAGAATGATATAACGAGCAAGAGCTATCAATAGAGTGGCAAGTAACAAGCACACAAGATATCATTTAATTGCAATAATTGCAGGATGGCCATATCACGCAAGCAAGCAAGCACGAGCACGATCATGTAACACTAATCAAGGACGATGACACAAATGTACACCAAGGAAAGATCCACCTTGTAATGAACAATAGGACACGTGTATGTGGTTATTGTATCTAGCATTCAACACGCAAGTACTCCTAGCGTAGATGCAATGCCAGTAATCATTATACCCCATGGTTAACAGTATATTTATGACTCTCCGTCATTGGGACTAGACTAGAGCCCTTGGACACTCTCCGTGCCCGATCAACATCTCACTTAATTTCATATGTAGATACCCACAGTCATTAATGACCAGTAAGAGTTTCAAGATATAAGCAAGTGTAATGTCATGTTCATGATGATGATGAGAACATGTAGCAAGTAAGGTGAACATGATTTCATGATAATAATAGTCAAGAGATAATTTCGGTAGCATAACAGCGCAATTTAAGCTTTAGCTATCTCTTTACATTAATGGCTTAAGTTCAATCTTCCAAATCACACTCATGAGAACAAGATGAGAGAGGAAGTGCACACTATCTCTAGGGAACTTCAATGGTACAACCAACTAGGTCTCTATGAGGGAATCCACGGAGTACGGAGAATTACGGAGGTCTTAAGAGAAAGGTCACTAGACTGTCGATACGAAATGACCGGCCGTGAGTTGCCAATCCCCCAAGAAAGGGCTGTTGGGTTGAGTGTGTTTTGGAATTTCCTAAAGTTGTATTTTAATGATATCCAATGAACATCACTCATACCTTGATTTGATGATGACATATTGTGATTTTAATGATGACATATTGTGATTTTAATGATGACATATTGTGATTTTAATGATGACATGTTGTGATTTCAATGCTTAATGGGGGGAACATGTTAATGTTCAAACAACATGTTTTTGATGTTTAATATCTCATATTTTAATGATAATATCTTGTACTAATGGCTCATGTGTTAAATTTCAGGAATATCCAGATTTTGTCAGGCAGTGTCGACACTAGTCGCAGGCAGTGTCGACACTAGTCCCAGTCTCCAGAAGACCCAGTTGCCTGACTGGGACAATGTGTCGACACAGTCCCAGGCAGTGTCGACACTAGTCCCAGGCAGTGTCGACACAGTCCCAGGCAGTGTCGACACTAGTCCCAGGCAGTGTCGACATTAGACCCAGTTCCCAAAAGAACAGTTTTGCAGAAATGGGACAGTGTGTCGACACACTCCCTGGTGGTGTTGACACACTCCGGCTGAAAGTCAAAATCGTGAATTTCTCTGTACACGTGGCTGCTTAGGAATTAGGGGATTTGACCTAGGTTTCCGTGCCCATGCACCCCAAGGCACTTTATGGACATATGGGGCTATAAATACCCATGTTCCTAGCTTGTACCCCAAAGGCAAGAGAGCCCACACACTTCCTGAAGAACCTTTTTGGCGGCTGAAAGGGGCTTTCCAGATCTGTCTCCATCTCCAGAAGCTGCAAGCCATCCTTTCAAGAGGAAGGACATAGGAATCAAGGGGAATCCCTGGAGAGAAGGTTGCTGTGCTAGGCAAGGGAGCAGATCCAACTGAAGAGGCGCAGGAGAAGAAGGATTTCTGGCATTTCATATGCCATCAAAGCAGAGCATCACCAATTGAGGAGAATCTCCATCAATTTCCATCAAGGCTCCTCAATTGAAGCGTCTGCAAGGCCTCTTCATCGAAGAACACTCTTTCTACATCTATTTGTCTTATTTCTGAGTTTGTTCTTCCTTATTTCGTCAATGAGATTTGTGAATGAAGTTCTGCATAAATTTCTGTGTACGAAACTGTCTTGAATCAGATCATTGCTAGAGGATCTGATCTCTTTTGTGTTTGATCTAGCTTTTGTACTGTGAGCCGTCGAGCTCTGGTTTATGAATCGTCGCACTCACGGTGTGGTTTGAGCCGTCGTGCTCAATTTGGAGTTGTCGTGCTCCGGTTGTTGTTTGAACCGTCGCGCTCAGTTTGTGAGTCGTTAAACTCAAGGTTGTGTGTTGAGCCATCGTGCTCAAGGGTGTTTGGAGTCGTCGTGCTCCAGTGTGAGTTGTACTCAAGGTTTTGAGTAGTGTGGCCTCACTGTGTGAGGGGTGGACGTAGGAGTCACTGGAGGTGATTTCCGAACCACCTAAAAATCCTCCGTGCAGTGGTTTGAATTGTGGTTTGCCTTTGTATATCGCTAGATGCATGCATAGGGATTTCACTCACACTACTAATTGATTTGCTCACACACTCTAATCACACTTCATATCAGTAAATTGTTTGGGTGAATTGATCTCTGATTCGAAGTAATTTTGAATTGCTTAAGCTTCCGCATTAATTGGTGTTAGATCTATTCAACCCCCCCCCCTTTTAGATCTGATCCATCCACCCATCCGATCCTAACAATTGGTATCAGAGCGGGTTAATATCTGTTTCTGATCTGATTTGATTGCTTCTGTTTGATCTCTGTGTTAATTACTTGAATTGTTTGCTTGGCCTTTAATTATCTCATTTTAATTGATGGATTCTCAAGGTTTTATTGCTGAAGGCCATTCCATCAATAAGCCACCCTTCTTCAATGGGACTGACTACTCCTATTGGAAGAATAGAATGCAAGTTTTCCTTTGAGCCCAAAACTATGAAATCTGGAAAGTAGTCGAGGTAGGTCCCTATGAGAACCAGGGAGAGGAAGAAACCTGGACCAGGGAACAGATTAGAAGGGCTACCCTGAACTATAGTGCCATGAATATGATCCAATGTGCAGTCCACCCTAAGGAGTACTCAAGAATCTCCATGTGCAAATCTGCCAAGGAGATGTGGGATAAGCTTGAGCTACTCTATGAGGGAACATCCCAAGTAAAAGAAACCAAAGCTAACATTCTTGTTTCTGAGTATGAATTGTTTATGATGAAATCTGATGAGACAATTTCTGAAATGTTTGCTAGGTTTATGATCATTGTGAATAGACTGAAGGCTTTAGGTAAGGATTATACAAATGCTGATTTGGTAAGGAAAATCTTGCGCTCTCTCTCTTCAATTTGGCACACTAAGGCCACAGTCATCGAAGATTCTAAAGATTTGTCCAAAATCTCTTTGGATGAATTGATAGGATCCTTAATGACTTATGAAATAAATCTGAAGAGAAGTGAAGAACACATGCTTAAGGCTAAACCAATAGCACTTAAGGCTTCATCAAGCAACAAAGAGAAAATTCAAGAAAAATCAAGTTCTGATGAGTCTGAGTCTAATGAGGATGAACTTGCCATCATGACTAGACAATTCAGAAAATTTTTAAAATCAAGAAGAGGGAAATTCAATGGAGAGAAAAATATTTTTCTAGTAAAAGGAATGCTTCTTCTTCAAATTTTAATGATAACAGAAATCAAAAAACTGATGAAGATATTGTTTGCTACAGGTACAACAAGATAGGACACATGAAGGGTGAGTGTCCTGAGATCAAAAAGGACAAATACAAGAAGAACAACAAATTGAAGAAGCCAAATGCCATGATTGCAACTTGGTCGGATGAAGACCAAAGTGAGGATGAAGAATAGAACTCTTCAAGTTCAGCGAATGAGGAGTTATGCTTTATGGCCAACAGCTGTGATGGAAAGGATTCACAAAGAAAAGGAGCAAAAGAAATTCACAAGCACTTAATGGCAAAGAAGAGCTTCAATGAATCCAAAAAATCAACAATTCAAAAGACTTTGGCTCTAACAGCACATTCCATGAGCTCAGAGCGTTCTGCATCTTCTTCAGAACACAAGAATTCAAATGGGTCTCCAAGGTCAGGTAAATCTATTTCAGATCCATTTGTGTATTCTAATTCTGATTCTGATGAAGATAAGGGCATGTCTTATGCTGAATTGATTAAATTTTGTGAAAAGATACAAAATCTTAATGTACAACTGAACACTAAAAATAAAGACTTGAAAAAGACTTTAAAACATTGCCATAAAAAAGTGAAAACTTGAAAAATACACTTGAATTGCTCCAGAAAATGATAAAGATCCTTCAGAAGAAATTGAGAATTTGAAAATTGAAGTTCAGAAACTGAATTCTGAAAATGAAAGTTTGAAGGATAAAATCAAAATTTGTGAAAACAAGTTGTCCAAGTTGAAAGAAAATCATGACCAGTTGGAATATGAAAATCTTGATTTGAAAGAGGAAAATGGAAAATTAATTGATCTCAATAAAAACTTCAAATTTGACAATGATCAATTAAACAAACAAATTTCTAACATGGCTCATGATCATCAAATAAATGAAAGATGCAAACAACTTGTTGAAGAAAATTATTATTTAAAAAGGAAGATTGAATGCTTGGTGAATGACAAACCATTGGACAATGACTGTAGCAATTTAAGGAATAAAATTGCTAATTTGGAAAAACAAATTGAACAATTTGAAAATGAAAAGAACAAGATGAAAAATAGTTTGGATGTCATGCTAAACAAGCTTCAAACTTCAGAAAAAGAAGTTGTTGCATTAAAAGTTGAAAAACAGAAGCTTCAACATGAATTGAAAAACACTACAAACACAAGTCTTGCTTCTGTGAAAACTAAGAAAAATGAAAAGAAAAGCACAATAACATTTGTTAAAGCTGCTGCGAACAAGAACTCTTCTAATTCTAATGAAAATCTAGTGAAAGTTCTTGTTTAGAAACAGACAGAGAAAAGAAAGATGCTACTGTCAAGAGGACTCATCTACTTCCTCCATCAATCCAAAAAGCTCCAAGGCAAATTCCAAATTCACATCATGCCAAGAGCTACAAAAAGGTACCTCCTTCTCCTCATGGTAAGCCTCCTCACATGAAAAGGAGATTTCAGCAAATGCATACATGCCAAGGTAAGTACCATGTAAGAAATCCTCTCATTTGCTTTAAATGCAATAAACCTGGTCATCTTGCCAAACATTGCTGCAATAAAGATCAACATTTCAATAAACATGTCAAATCAGTCCAGTGCTTCACATGTCATAAATTTGGGCATACTTCTAGGGAGTGTTGGCATAGAATTGATAATCTTGTGCATGCTCCCATGTTTCATGTTAATGTACATAAGAATAAAGATCATATTCATGCTGAAAATACTCAGAAATTCTATGTACATGAAAAAGGAACTGTTGAACAAAAGATCTCTTCTAAATTCCATGTTAAAAATCTCCATGATAAAAATCTGAAAAATAGAAAACAAAATATTCAGTATGTCAGTGGTGCATTCTATACCAATAACTCTAAGATTAGAAACCAAGATTCCAGTGTTTCTAGTCTTCAGCAAAATGCACCCAATATAAAATCTTTTTGGATTCAAAAATCGTTGTTGCAAATTCATGGAAGATTCTTAGGACCCAAACAAGTTTGGGTTCTGAAATGTACTGCTTGAATGCTGGATGCAGGGATCCTTGTAGTCAATTTCAAGATGAAGGCTTAATGACTAAGGCTACAAGGAAAGTAAGTGAAGAGAATGAAAGAAAATGAAAATCTCACCAGGTAAATTCTTATGAGAGATTCCCTGCTAAATAAAAACTGAAGTCAATTGAAACTCTTATACAAAGATCAATTGGTATATTAAATGGTGAACTGTGGAAGGACAAGTCATGCTTGTCTGGAAACTATCATTATGTGTGAGGAATAACCTCCGCCAAGTACCAATGATCTTCCTTGTGTAAGAGTCATTAACTTTAATTAAAAATCCAAAAATTAGAAAACTTCATGAAAGCATAGATGCATTGAGCAAGGCAAAAAGAAAATCTGGAACTAATTCTGCTCATAGTTCTATCAATGAAAGAAATGCATCTATACAAAAATAAAAGCATTTTGGATTCAGAAATCTTTGTTGCAATCTAACATTGATTTCATTGCAGGACCCAAGCAAGTGTGGGTCCCAAAACCAGCTTGATCAGCAAGCTAAGGAGTCTTGCAGCCATACATTGTAAATGGATTCAAGATATTGGCTGTGCAAGGCTAGAAATGATTGGAGAACACAGGTAAAATCTTTGAAAAGCAATTGAAGTCTATTCAGGTAAAACTTCTTTATCATTTCAATTTTGAATTGCCTGAATTGAAATGAATGTTTAATTTTTATCTGAGCAATGAGAAATGTGTTTCAATAAATGCAATGAATTTCATGCTAAAAATAAAGTGTAATTGACCCTTTTTTGCAGTGACTATGTGGTATATCAAATGGTGAAATGTGAAAGGGCAAGTTAAGCTTGTCTGGAAACTATCATCATGCGTGAGAAAAATTCTCCTCCAAGTATCAATAGTCGTTTCTTGCATAAAGGTCATCAAGAAAAATGAAAATCTCAAAAACTTTATTTTATGTCTTTGAAACACGTTTGAGTTTTTGAAAAACTTTTCTCCTTCAATAAATTGTCATGTGATATATGCTTGATCATGTTCATACTCTTTCTGTGCAAATTGCTTGGAATGAACATATCTGAATTGCTTAAATGATCATTTCATATCATGCATATCTTATGGGGGAGTGAATTTGAAAGAATCTTTGAGTGAAATGCTGGAGAAATTTGCTGGAGAAATATTCTTTCATATCTGATTCATCATCAACTCCCATTCAGTTTGTTGACAAATATTCTTGCTCATAAATTCCTCACTCTCACATTGCATTGGTATTCTTGGTATATCAAATAGTGATTTGAAGAAAGGCAAGTTAGGCTTGTCTGGACACTTTCACTATGCGTGAGTATATGTCTCCACCAAGTATCAAGATTTCTTTATGCAATTGTTGATGGGGAGTATTTGTTGAGGGGGAGTCATTGTCTATTCTTCACTAATTTCTCTTGACAATTGTTGTCTATCTTGAACCCCAAAATCATCAGAATTTTTGAGTCATTGTGCTATTTCTTATGAGAGAATTAAGACATTGAAACTAAACTCATTGTGCATTTAGTTTAATTTCAAAGATTCAGTATCATTTCAAGGTTAAGCAATCATAATACTGAATGTTTTTAAAATGATTTGCAAAACACTATTATAGGCACATGAGTGGCTTTAATATTTCACATGTGTACGTTTAAGCTTTATTTTTACCACATGTTAAGAATAATCTTTCTAGATTCATAGTCATGACTTTTCTGGTCAAAGCAAACATATTCCTGCAAAACATCAAAAGAAAATGATGAAAATGATCAACAATCTGGAAAGATATAGACAGAGCAATGCAAATTCTTGAACCACTGAGTAACCGGGCCATTTCACCTGACAAGTGATTTGTTTCGTGTCAAAAAGTGGAAATCAAGGTTTTCAACTCTGTATAAGATAATGAAAGTTAAACCACTGAGTAATCATGAGGTCTTGCATCTGATCAATGTGATCTCTTGCACTGAAAAGTGAGATTTAACTAATTTATTCTTGTATTCTTTCCCAGTTCAAAATGAAAACAAATCAAGACATGATAGAAAAGCTTAAGACCTTAATAAAGTTCATATTTTCTGAGTTTAGACCTATTATTCAACATTGTGTTAAACTTAAAGCTCCTAACATCCTTGTTAAATACTTTTGCTCACTCATTTAGGTCACTTTACTTCACATTTGCATCATTATTTTAACCACATTCAGATCATTATACTTTGCTATACTTTGTGTTGAGTGTGTCTTTGTGATTAAACTTTGTTGCACAATAACAAAAACACAGTAATTTCTCTCATATGTCAATATCACTTTGTCTCATTTATTTTGATCATTCCTTACCATTCCTTACTCCATTTCATTTCTTGGTCTCCAACCATCATTGTTTCTCTCTCTTGTATATCTTTTGATGCTGTCAAAAAGAGGGAGAAAGGTCTCTAGGGGGAGAAAGGTCTCTAGTGGGAGAAAGTTCAAAGGGGAGAAAGTTCTTTAAAGGAGAAAGGTCTCTAGGGGGAGAAAGGTCAAAGGGTGTATATGGTCAAAGGGGGAGTTATTGTAGTCAAGGGCGTCAAGATATTGAGAGATTGTGCATATGTTTTGTCATCATCAAAAAGGGGGAGATTGTTGGGTTGAGTGTGTTTTGGAATTTCCTAAAGTTGTATTTTAATGATATCCAATGAACATCACTCATACCTTGATTTTGATGATGACATATTGTGATTTTAATGATGACATATTGTGATTTTAATGATGACATATTGTGATTTTGATGATGACATGTTGTGATTTCAATGCTTAATGGGGGGAACATGTTAATGTTCAAACAACATGTTTTTGATGTTTAATATCTCATATTTTAATGATAATATCTTGTACTAATGGCTTATGTGTTAAATTTTCAGGAATATCCAGATTTTGTCAGGCAGTGTCGACACTAGTCGCAGGCAGTGTCGACACTAGTCCCAGTCTCCAGAAGACCCAGTTGCCTGACTGGGACAGTGTGTCGACACTAGTCCCAGGCAGTGTTGACACAGTCCCAGGCAGTGTCGACACTAGTCCCAGGCAGTGTCGACACTAGACCCAGTTCCCAGAAGAACAATTTTATAGAAATGGGACAGTGTGTCGACACACTCCCTGGTGGTGTCGACACACTCCGGCTGAAAGTCAAAATCGTGAATTTCTCTGTACACGTGGCTGCTTGGGAATTAGGGGATTTGACCTAGGTTTCTGTGCCTATGCACCCCAAGGCACTTTATGGACATATGGGGCTATAAATACCCATGTTCCTTGTACCCCAAAGGCAAGAGAGCCCACACACTTCCTGAAGAACCTTTTTGGCGGCTGAAAGGGGCTTTCCAGATCTGTCTCCATCTCCAGAAGCTGCAAGCCATCCTTTTAAGAGGAAGGACGTGGGAATCAAGGGGAATCCCTGGAGAGAAGGTTGCTGTGCTAGGCAAAGGAGCAGATCCAACTGAAGAGGCGCAGGAGAAGAAGGATTTCTGGCATTTCAGATGCCACCAAAGCAGAGCATCGCCAATTGAGGAGAATCTCCATCAATTTCCATCAGGGCTCCTCAATTGAAGCATCTGCAAGGCCTCTTCATCTAAGAACACTCTTTCTACATCTATTTGTCTTATTTCTGAGTTTGTTCTTCCTTATTTCGTCAATGGAATTTGTGCATGAAGTTCTGCATAAATTTCTGTGTACGAAACTGTCTTGAATCAGATCATTGCTAGAGGATCTGATCTCTTTTGTGTTTGATCTAGCTTTTGTACTGTGAGCCGTCGAGCTCTGGTTTGTGAGTCGTCGCACTCACGGTGTGGTTTGAGCCGTCGTGCTCAATTTGGAGTCGTCGTGCTCCGGTTGTTGTTTGAGCCGTCGCGCTCAGTTTGTGAGTCGTTGAACTCAAGGTTGTGTGTTGAGCCGTCGTGCTCAAGGGTGTTTGGAGTCGTCGTGCTCCAGTGTGAGTTGTACTCAAGGTTTTGAGTAGTGTGACCTCACTGTGTGAGGGGTGGACGTAGGAGTCACTGGAGGTGATTTCCGAACCACCTAAAAATCCTCCGTGCAGTGGTTTGAATTGTGGTTTGCCTTTGTATATCGCTAGATGCATGCATAGGGATTTCGCTCACACTACTAATTGATTTGCTCACACACTCTAATCACACTTCATATCAGTAAATTGTTTGGGTGAATTGATCTCTGATTAGAAGTAATTTTGAATTGCTTAAGCTTCCGCATTAATTGGTGTTAGATCTATTCAACCCCCCCTTCTAGATCTGATCCATCCACCCACCCATCCGATCCTAACATGGGCTGCCTATATGTGCAAGTGTGTAGTGAAGTATATGTCTCAATCCACATTCCACCGGTTTAAAACAATGCGGAAAGCAAGTAACATAATGATATGAGATAGAAATATGCATTTAACTAGACATGGTTTGCAGTATTTTAAGATAGCAGTTATACACTTCATCAAGCTAGAACAACAAGATGATTCAATCAATAGTTTGCCAGAGTAGATCATAGCATTAAAGAGCAAATAGAATAATCTTCACGTTGTTATGTCTTTCACATGGGTTACTAGCTTTTAAGTCATTGGACAGACTGTACAATGCATATGAAGAACATAACATGCAAGACTAACACTAACCACTGTAGAAACAGGTCTCGGGTAGGCCTTTAAATCCGCGATGGACACAGTCATCGCATTTAAGAAGACAGTGTACAGTTGAAACACGAGTAATATGTTAATACTCAAATCATGACGGTCTTGACCGTCGCCTTCTTTCAAAATAATAATATAAAAATAAGGTATATCCGTGAGCGGGAAACGGGTCTGAATCTCAACGTGGGTCTACGTCGCGTTCATGTAGGACACTGAAAACCATGTGGTGCACAGGTTGAGGTGTTAGAACGGTCAAGTCGGAGTCCAAATCACGACATAGGGCATGGTTGCGTTTTAGATGAACGCGACAGTCTAGTATGTCGCGTTCATGCAACAAGGAACGTGACGTCTGGTGTCGTCGCGTTTCATGTTCTTGCTCGAGAACGTAGAAAAACTACATACGATGTATGCAATGCTTATATCTCCTGATCTAGGGCTCTTGGGACAAAAGTGTAAACATGAAACTTGTTGGGAATAGAGAGTAGGAGAGAACTATGGCTTTGGTTTTATAATATTTGGCCTCGGGATTCGTGAGAAAATGACATGAACATAAAAAGCCCTAAGCATCCACGACTTTGGCAAAACGGTTAATACTCGATGTATGCTCAATCAAAATTGGGGAAAACACATGCACATGAAAGTAGACTTGATGAACTATACATTGGTATATGATTTGTTTAGGTTTGGCTCGAGATCACCTACCTTTTGAGTTGAATAAGACTCGTCCTCCAGAAAGCCCTTGCTCAGACCGCTTGGAGGAGAACGCTTAATATTCTCGATTAACTGGGTAAAAATTGGGCAAACTAGTGCCATTAGAAACTAGACTCAACCCTCTTTCCAGGGGTATAAGCCTTGCACGGTTTGGTCGAGGTTTGACTCACCTTTGGTCGAATCTAAGAAGGGTTCTCTGCACAGCCAATGCAGAACGCCGCAGAGAAGAGCTCTATTTTGGGGCGTTTTCCTCCACCTTCGGTGCTTCAAGAGCTACTACCCACGATCCCAACAATTGGTAAACTCATCCCCAAGGGTTTTGGGAAGAGTTGCGGTTTTGGGTTTCCACCTTCCAAGTTTTGATGATTCACCTCCCTTGTAGAGTGTGTATGGCTTTAGGAAGCTCCATACCATGGCTAGGTATGAAATTGGGTTGCTAAGTGTTGGTAATTGCCTCAAGTTTTACCCTAATTGCCTCTTTCTAATTTCAGCTTAATTAGAGTTACAAATTTCCATGTATTTTCTTGCTTCATCTTATCCTTGGGCCAAAAATTGTCCATTGGCCCAATTTTTTCCTAATGGGTTGTCAATTCATGGTGTTTAGAGTCTTTCCAACATTTTTATTTAATTTAAGATCATGTTATATTCTCCTAATAATAGTTTTCCGATTTTTTTTTCAAATTAGAATAATTAGTCACAATGTGTTGTAAACTTGGCCAATCGGATTTTCCGTTGCACGAAATTTTTTGTGGAACATTTAGGAATATTATTTAGTGTTGAACAACTATTTGTACGGAATTTTCCGATGGGTTCTTGTACATACGATAATGGTACGTATGTTACTATTATTTATGGAAATTATTTAGTCCCAATTATTTCAAATTTTTAAATACTAAATTTTTCGTGGTGCTACACCCTCCCCCACTTAAGAGAATTTGGTCCCCAAATTCATAGATAGAATTTATTGTACAAGTGAGGTGTACTTACTTGTGAACAACTCCGGATATCTTTTGCGCATTGCTTCCTCAGTTTCCCAGGTGTCATCTTCTTCTAAGCGTTGATTCCATCTAACCCTTACCAGTGGGATGACCTTGTTCCTTAGTTGACGCAGTTCCCGGTCTACGATCTCAATTGGCCTCTCTTGATATGTTCTGTCTTTGTTGAACTCCAGAAGTTCTTAATCTATGACATGATAAGGATCCCGTACATACTTCTTCAGCATGGATATGTGGAACACATTGTGTACTCCATCAAGTTGTGGTGGTAATGCCAGACGGTATGCAACTTCACCGATTCTTTCGAGGATTTTGAAGGGCTCGACGAATCTTGGTAACAGCTTGCCTTTGATGCCAAACCGCCTAATCCCACAGCCTAGAGACACTTTTAAGAATACATGATCACCAACCTGAAACTCCAGGTCTCTCCTTCTATTGTCTGCATATGCCTTTTGTCTTTGCTGTGCTACTGCCATTCTTTCTTTGATAAGCTTTACCTTCTCTGTAGTTTCCCTTATCATCTCTAGTCCTAACATTTGTTTTTCACCAACTTCATACCAGCATATTAAAGATCGGCAACTCCTACCATAGAGTGCTTCAAATGGTGCCATTTGAATGCTGGCCTGATAATTGTTGTTGTAGGCAAACTCCACAAGAGGTAAGTGTTCATGCCAACTACCTCCAAAATCTAGGACACAGGCTCTAAGCATATCTTCAATCACCTGATTCGTTCTCTCCGTCTGACCATCAGTTTGCGGATGGAAAGCCATGCTGAAGTTCAGTTTAGACCCCAAGGAATAGTGTAGTCCTTTCCAAAAATGGGATGTAAACCTAGGTTTTCTATCAAACACGATAGACACTGATACTTCATGTAGTCTGACTATTACCTTCACATACAAAGTAGCTAGAACGTCAACTGACCACTTGTTCTTTACTGGCAAAAAGTGAGCGGACTTAGTTAAGCGGTCGACGATCACCCATATGCCGTCGAACCCACCTCTAGATTTAGATAGTCCGAAAATGAAGTCCATCCCTATACCTTCCCATTTCCATGCTGGGATTTCTAGGGCTTTAAGTTTACCTACAGGTCGCAAGTGTTCTGCTTTAATCTTCTGACAGGTTAAACATCTGGCGACATATTCCGCCACCTCCCTCTTCATATTTGGCCACCAAAAACTCCTTTTTAAGTCCTGATACATTTTAGTACTTCCAAGATGAATAGTATACATGGTCTTATGAGCTTCATCCATAATCATCTTCTTTGTCTCTGCATGGTCGGGTACACAGACTCGATCCCGGAACAACAATCTTCCATCTTCAGTTAAAGAGAAGTCTGACCTTTGGTCCAGATTAACCTTAATTTTCACGAGCATAGGGGTCATTGTCTTGAAGTGCTATAATATCTTCCAATAGTGTAGGTTGTGCTCTAACACTAGCAATCAGACATCCCTTCTTTTTAGTGTCAGCATCTATGTCCATCTTGGCAAAATCTTCAAGTAATCTCCATTCTTCCACCATGAGACTTGACAAGGTAGCCATTGGCTTCCTGCTAAGAGCATCTGCCACGGCATTTACTTTTCCTGGATGATATTGGATAGTGAAGTCGAAGTCTTTAAGATACTTCAACCACCTCCGCCGTCTCATATTCAATTCATGCTGAGAAAATAGATACTTCAAGCTCTTATGGTCAGAAAATACAATGAACTTCTCACCATAAAGATAGTGACGCCATATCTTCAAGGCGAAGACTACAACAGATAGCTCCAGATCGTGCACATGATAGTTTTCTTCATGCTTCTTTAATTGCCTGGAGGCGTAGCATATCACCTTCCCATTTTGTATTAACACACAACCTAGGCCGATCCCAGATGCATCTATATATACTTCAAAACTTCCGCCCGTTACTGGTAATGTCAGTACAGGTGCTGAAGTGAGGTGCTCCTTCAATGCCCTGAAACTCTCTTCACATTCGGCAGTCCATGTAAATGGATTCTCCTTCCTAGTAAGTCTGGTCAATGGTACAACTATCTTTGAAAAATCTTTAATGAAATGACGATAATAACCAGCTAAACCCAGAAAGCTTCTAATCTCTGACACAGTTGTCGGCCTTGCCCAGTTCTTTATAGTTGTTGCCCAACTAGCAAGCCCAGAGAGGGTGGGGGGGGGTGAATGGGATTCTTAAACTTTGATTATCTAAACCTGTCAACAAAAACGTTCACACAAAAACACTACGTTTGACTGTTAGTGTTAGTAGTAAAGAAAACACCAATCACAAACAAGCAATCACACTACACAAGGATTTTATCCTAGTTTGGACCTCCTCTCCACAGGAGTCCTACGTCCAGTCCCTGAGCAACAACTCAGGATTCCACTACCCAAGAGTACAGTCCCCTTCAAGGACACTTACACATCCAGCCGCAGCTGGCCTTCTCTTCACAACCCGAAGAGGAATACAACACCCTGGAACCCAGGTCTTCCTTCAACACGAAGGGAATAAAATCACCTATTACCAACAGGTCTTCTCTTCTCAACACGAAGAGGAACAACACTGAAAAGTGTTAAAGAGAAGACAAGCCTCTAGACCAAGCTCATAGAACATTGCTTGATCTGAAGCAAGACTGAGAGAGAAAGATCTACAATGGAAGAATTCTCTCAGAACTCAAAGGTGCTCTCCAAGGAATTAAACAAGAACACTGAGAGTGAGAGCTACACAAGAGTTGGAATGAAAATCGCTCTTCTATTAAGACTCTTTGGTGTGAAAGATTGTATCTCCAAAAGTTGTTGTCTAAGAGTCTTCAGACTTGAATATATATCTTCTCTTGAGAAAGTAGCCGTTGATATGTCCGTTGTCTCTATGCTCTGGTATACGTTAGACTACATGGTATTGTAGAGCCTCCAATCAACGGTCCTTTATGTTCCATGCAAGCAAAGAGAAGATCCTTCTCGATATCCTTTATCTTTCATTTTGTCCAACGTTGTACATGGTTGTGCTGTCAGAGACCTGTACACAATAAATGTTAAATGATAGACAACTATGTTGTCTCTTGTTGTCAGTCAACGTTAGAACGAATATACATCAAAATGGAAATGCCATTCTATTTTTCCAAAAAGATGTTTCTACTATAAGCATGGGAATAGAAGATATCTGAGCATGCATTATGCAGTGAAATGTTCAGTCATAATAAATACATGGATATTGGAGAAAAGTGAGGGAAGACTTTGACTTTCAAAAATATTTGAAAATATGTTTAAATAACAAGTCGTTGTAATGAAATCGTTATGAGTATGACTTATGAAATCGTTGTGTGAATGAGTCGTCGTTTATGTAAATCGTTGCACATGTATTAGTAAATCGATGTGAACAGAAATCGTTATACAGTCATAACCAAATCGTTGTAGAGATAAATCGTTATGAGAGTATAAGCAAATCGTTATGAACAAGTCGTTATCATTGTCTCACTTATCGAGTCGATGTAGTGATCAAATCATTGTTTTGCTTTATCGAATCATTACACAGACCAAGTTGTTGTTGTGACTTATCGAATCGTTACAGTAAGCAAATCGTTGTGTAACTTATCAAGTCGTTATAATGACCAAGTCGATGTTGTAACTTGTCGAATCATTATGAAGACCAAATCGATGTGGAACTTATTGAATCATTATGAAAGTCAAATCGTTGTGAAACCAAGTCGTTGTTCGCACTTACCAAATCGATGTGAAATCGAATCGTTGTGAGAGCAAATCGTTGTTCTCACTTATCAAATCGATGTGAAACCGAATCGTTGTGAGAGCAAATCGTTGTTCTCACTTATCAAATCGTTATGAGAAACCGAATCATTGTGAGAGCAAATCGTTGTTCTCACTTATCAAATTGTTGTGAGGTCGAAATCGTTATGCCCACTAAGAGAATCGTTGTGAGGTTAAATTCGTTACGCCCACTAAGCGAATCGTTGTGAGGTCGAAATCGTTACGCCCACTAAGCGAATTGTTGTGAGGTCGAAATCGTTACGCCCACTAAGCGAATCGTTGTGAGATCAAAATCGATATGCTCACTTATCAAATCCTTATGAAAATTAAATCGATAGAAGTAAGGAAATCGTTATGAGACCGAAATCGGTATGACACTACAAATTCTTATGAAAATGAAGTCAATATGATTCTAATGAAATCGTTGTAGCATATAGAGAGTCGACATGTACTTAGAGAAATTTCCTGCTTTGTATTTTAAATACTACAAAGTAAGAAATATTTACATATTTTCTTGATTTCGCCTGATTTACTTCCTGTGCCTAAGCTTCATGAAAACTTGTTAGATGACACTTTATTGAAGTTTTATTAATCACCAAAATAGATCTATAATTCATAAAATTATATGGGGATGAACGGATCATCAATCTCCCCCTTTTTGGTGATGACAAAACATACCATAAAAGCATAGATGTTCTGAAATAAATCTAGGTGAATTATTTGAAATTAAATTAGAAATGTATTTCAGAAACACAAAATTTTCTCCCCCTTTTTGTCATTAAGCAAAAAGATACCATAATGAGACAAAGAAGAGAAGAAAGATAAATGGGAGCAAGCGAAAGTAGAATACATTACTCCTTGGAGGGTACAGGAAGATAGAAGGCAAGAGACAAAAGG
The DNA here is from genome assembly GCA_014218235.1 of Colocasia esculenta. Classification (NCBI taxonomy): domain Eukaryota; kingdom Viridiplantae; phylum Streptophyta; class Magnoliopsida; order Alismatales; family Araceae; genus Colocasia; species Colocasia esculenta. Next base: position 1,400,162 of record CM024756.1, read on the forward strand.
GAGGCAAAGCGAGTAAGGATGGGGATCGCCTTGCATTCCTGCTCTTCAAAATGAGCCTGAAATGCACCAAAAGTGATTTTGTAGGAAGGTCCCATAGTAGGAGCCATCCTTTGAATGTGACACTGTCTCTGAGCTTCCAAAAAAGTGCCATATCCATTCATGCCAAGGGAAATCTTATAAGAACTGAAGGATCCAACACTAGCTATTCGAAGAAACTGATCAATTTTGAATAGGTAGTAGATTTGATGCTGCTTCAGTTCCTTTTTCATAGCGAAAAAGACCTTGTACCTTTCTTCCCATATACCATAAGGGTCCCGGACAAGGTGAAGGGAGTTTAAATCCAAAAATTTTCCAGCAGACAACAAAGGTTGATTGGATCGAGCCTGAGAAGCATTGAGAGCTTGAAGTTGTTGAGCAGAAAGAGGGTAGAGCTTCTCCCAATCTGAAGGCGAAAGCCGCTCACTTTCAGACAAGATGGGGGCTAAAACATCAGCCTTAATGTAGCTCCAAAGGTATTCCTTGAAAATAAATCTGAGAAAGGAAAAAGAACGGCCCTCTTGCACAGATATTCTGGCCATTACTCGAGCAGCTCGCTCAAAGATTAGTGTCCCAACAGCAGAGTCCATGATTAAGGAATGTAGAGGAGGTAGGAACACCATATCAGGAATCTCCAAGGTGGCAAAATCAACTTGGATGGAGTCGGTATGGGCATCCCTGGAGCTAAGAGCTTCAATAGCTAGCCGAAATTGGCCAAGCTAAACTTCAGGAAGGTTGTGGAGGTAGCAGTAGTCGTTATACATCTGATAGAAACGAACAAGCTTAATTTCTTTCTGTATAAATGGCCCCCAGATGTTCTTGTGATGAAGCTGGAACCACTCAGAGAGAGTTAAAGGGTGATCTCTAGGTGGACACCTGGCTGCCTGAGCTCGAAGAAATTGGCTGTAGAGAGCTTTGTTGCCCCGAGCCCACTGCTCTTCGGTTTTGGCTTCAGTCAATGAGAAAATTTTAGACTGTTAAGCCTTGGATAGAAAAGAATAAGGAAAAATGGTGTTAAGATGGTCGATGAGATTTAGGTGTGGGAGACCAAAGGTGGTGGCAAAAGTGACTTTTTGAAGAAATTCTTTATACAGAGATGGTTGATTATTGCCAACAGAAAGGGAAAACCAAAGAGGTAGATAGCAAGGTTCAGAAGAGACAGGATGAGTGGAGGTAAGTCTTCTCTGCTTAGGGACAGGGCTAGAAGAGCCTGTCCTGTGAATATGAGTCCCAACTGCCAGGACTGAACGAAGTATCGCTACTTCAAATTCATCTTTGATGTCCTGGATTTCAAGATGTACAAGTTGGGCACCCTCAGGAATAATGGTTATGCAAGAAGGAGTAGAAGGATGAAAGGGGAGGTAGAGGGGATAGCAGATGGTCCATAGGAGGATGGACCAGAAGATGAGGCTCCAGGGGATGAGGAAGCTGGAGGAATCTCAATAGAAGGAGGAGGTGGAGGAATGTGAGTGAAGGAAGCAGGAGATGATGAGGAGTGGGAAGGAAATGGTGTAGGAGAGGAGATGGTTCTAGGAATGGGTTGTTTGAAGGTGGGAGGAGCTGGAGGTGCAGTGGAAGATGATGGTGGAGAAGGAGGGGCTGGAGTTGGAAGAGGAGAAGGAGCAGGGGGCTCAGGGGCTATAGCCTGATCTTCTGCTCTTGAAGGTGCAGCCTCTGACTCCACTAGCTCTGATGGCCCAGAGATATCCTCAACTGGCCCTGATGGCCCAGACTGCGCTGCATCAGCTAACTCTGAAGCGGCCACTTCTTCAACAACTTTTGGCCCTGATAGCCCTGCTGGATCTTCAAACATTGGCCCTGATGGCCAATCTTCAACAATAACCTCTGACCCTGATGGCCGAACCACTTCTTCTTCATGAAGCCTAGACTGCTGTGGGACTGATGGTGTGGGAGCAGGAGGGACTTGAATAGGTAGATGTGCCCTCACAAAAACTGACAGATCAAGGATCACTTGCTTCAAGCTACCTAACTCACTCTTCAGACTTTGGAGCTCAGAAGTCAATGCTCCAATTTGATTACTTGCTGTGCTCTAGCTAATGAAGATAGAGGCTATATCCGAATGCACAGAGAAAATGATTGTTCCTTGTTCATCCAATCTCTCAATGATGGGCTTCATATTTACCTTCAACTTCTTCTGTCTCAGCCTCCGATGTGGCTTCCTGGTAAGTAAAGGAATCTCAGGAGCCACTGCTTTTCCTTTGTCATTTGCCCTAGCAATGGGCTCCACATGACCAACATTCACTTGTTCTTCTTCTGATTCAGAAGGGCTTGTTAAAACACCTTCTTTAAACTGATCCACTGGGGGGTTTTTAGTGCTCTCCCCCTGAAGCTGAGCTTCCTTTTCAACAGATTGCTCCCCCTGAGCAGGAGCATCCTTCATGTGCACATTTTCACTGCGGCCTGCTGCCACAATCTCAGAAACAATCTCTTGCTCCCCCTGAATGGGAGCTTCTTCCATAACACTGTCCTCAATGTGGCCTGGAGCCACAACCTCTCTATCAACTTCTTCAGTCACCTGTTCTTTTTCTTGATGAGTGCTGGGAATGGAATCCAGCACACTTCTAAGGACTGAAGGTACCATGGAAGTAGGGGTGACAACCTCTTCGACCTACCCAACGGGATCAATGAATTCTTGAGGAATGTCCTCAATCTTGTGCTCGCTGGCCACTGGCTCTTCAAGACTGACTGCTGCTACATTTTCTTGGATATCTGCTACTGCTGCTGCTTGTTCCTCTTTAGCCACTGAAATTTCGGCCCTGATTTCTTCCTGCTGCACTTGGACCACTGACACTTCTGGCCTGACAATCTCTTGCTCAACTTGAACTTCTGGTGCTGCTGTTGCTGCCTCTTCTTGGACCTCTAGGACTTCACCAATAATGGCCTCGCCCTCTGCTACTAAGGTCTTGGTCCACACACCACCAACATGAGAGAATCCACTTTTCTTAAGATTCCTGGACCGGATAGCTTGGCCCATCTTCTCTGAGACTGCCCCATTCAAATTTACTCCAAAGTGCTGGAATATCTTGGTTAGCAAATGGGCATAAGGAAGAGATACATTTAACTTACTCTTCTTGTCCCAAACTTGAGCATTTTCAAATTTCATCCTTTCTATAATGACCTCTGCCATATTAATATTCTGGTTCTGGATAGCCCAGAACATCATGTCGGAATCTGCCTTAGTGCATGTGGAGAAGGTCGCACTCCTGGGAACCAAAATTTGACAAATTATAAAATGTAATATGCTGTTGAATGCATTTAACTGATTAATGTCTATCTTCCCATCTTTCAGCCTGAACACAGAACCAACAATCCCTAAGCCTTTCGCCTGAATGTCAACAATGTGTACTCCACTGTGACCGGAGGTGGACACACCAAACAAGGACTCCAATAGCTCATACGTGATCCGAATCTGGGTTCCTTTGACCATGGATGTCAAAGACCCGTCTTCCTCAGACTTTAAACAGACATAGAAAGCTTTAACCAGGTCTGGAAAACTTGCCTCTGAGAGTGTTGCAATCTTGGTCCACTTCATTCTCTGCATAGCTCCAGGTCAGCAACATCCACTGCCTTGTTGCCGCACATCTTCGTCTTCACAGTTGTATACCTTTCCTGCTTCTTTACAGTGAGGAAAGCAGCCCCATAGCCCCCGACGGAGCCGGAAACTCCAGAAATGGCCATGGTTTTGAAAGGGAAAAGGTTCTGGATGGTCGGAAGGAAGATTGGAGCAAAAGCCCTCAGAAGATTTTTTGCGGGAAGGGATGGAAGCTTTGAAATCACACAAAGTCGATGCTGGAGTCGATAGGGTTTATCGTCTCAGGCAAGTTGAAAGAGATGAGAGCGAGAGGTGAATCGTTGTGACACAGATTTGGGGTTTTATCAGATAGAGATAAAGTGACTTTTGAGAGGATGACACCATAAATGCGGAAAATGACAAAACAGAGACATGTTCGAGATGAATAAATACTTTTAAAATAATGAACCGTCACCGAAATTTATGATGCAAGTAATCTTTAAAGATTTCGCTTAATTTCAGGGGAGAGACCAGATAGTTGATGTTATGAAATAATCATTATTTCAGTTATTTACAGATAAATCTATCACAAATTACACATACCTAATTCCCTTCTAAGAGATGTAAATTCTCTTCAGCTAAGGCTTTTGTAAAGATATCTGCTAACTGATTTTGAGTATCTATAAATGAAATGTCTATATTACCGTTAGCTACATGATCTCGAATGAAATGGTATCTAACCTCAACATGCTTTGTCCTTGAGTGCTGCACTAGATTTTTGGTGAGATTAATTGCACTAGTGTTGTCGCACAGCAAGGGAATTTTCTTGATGTGTAGCCCATAATCATCAAGTTGCTGCTTAATCCATAGGAGTTGTGTACAGCAGCTTCCAGCAGCCACATACTCAGCTTCAGCTGTTGACAGTGCTACTGAATTTTGCTTCTTTGAGGACCATGAAATCAAACATCCTACAAGAAATTGACAACATCCACTGGTGCTTTTCCTATCTATCTTGCGTCCAGTGTAATCAGCATCAGAGTATCCTACTAAATTTATTTTACATGATTTTGGATACCACAATCCTATATCATGAGTTCTTGCTAAGTATCTAAAAATACGTTTGACACTAATTAAATGAGACTCTCTAGGGTCTGCCTGATACCTAGCACACATGCATACACTAAACAATATATCAGGTCTACTAGCTGTCAAATAAAGTAATGAACCTATCATACCTCTGTAGAGCTTTTGGTCTACTTTCTTACCATCCTTGTCACTGTCTAGCCTTGTAGATGTGCTCATTGGTGTTGACAGTGGCTTGACATTTTCAAAACCAAATTTCTTTAGTAGCTCTTTGGTGTACTTGGCTTGACAAATGTGGGAGCCTTCTTTTCCTTGATTGATTTGCAATCCGAGGAAATAATTAAGTTCCCCCATCATGCTCATTTCAAATTCTCCCTGCATAAGCTTTTCAAAGTACTTGCAAAGAGATTCATCAGTAGAACCAAATATTATATCATCAACATAGATTTGAACAAGTAACACATTTTTAATTTTAGACTTAATGAATAATGTGCTATCTACTTTTCCTCTAATAAAACCATGGTTTAACAAAAATGCACTTAATCATTTATACCATGCTCTAGGTGCTTGTTTCAAACCATATAAAGCCTTGTGCAATTTGAATACATGATTTGGAAAATCGATATCATCAAAACCAGGAGGTTGTTCTACATAAACTTCCTCCTTTATGTAACTATTTAGAAAAGCTGATTTTACATCCATTTGAAATAGTTTTAAATCCAATGCTGATGCATAAGCAAGTAAAATCCTAATTGCCTCAAGTCTGGCTACTGGTGCATAGGTTTCATCGAAATCTATGCCTTCCTCTTGAGAATAGTCTTGAGCTACCAATCTGGCCTTGTTTCTAGTGATCACACCAGCTTCATCCAATTTGTTCCTGAACACCCATTTGGTGCCAATCACAGGATGATCTGATGGTCTCGGAACAAGGGACCATACTTGGTTTCTCTTGAACTGATTAAGTTCTTCTTGCATGGCTAATATCCAAGATTCATCAGACAATGCTTCATTGACTGCCTTAGGCTCTATTTGAGATACAAAGGCTAAATAATCACATGGGATTACGTTACCTCTAGTTCTTACCCCAATCGATGGATCTCCAATAATGTTATCCAATGGGTGATCCTTCTTGTATTTCCATTCTTTTGGAAGATTATCTTGAGGTATATCTTTTTGTTGTAGATCTTCCAAGGGTGGATCTTCCTTGTCCTCGATGGATGTGTTCTTTAATTTTATAGACAATTCATCTGGATCATCAACATCACTATCTACTTCCTTTCTCAAGGAAGGGTTGGTTTCATTAAAGATAACATGTACTGTTTGTTCAATTAGTAAATTATGCTTATTAAATACTCTATAACCTTTGGGTTTAGAAGCATACCCCATAAAAATACCTTCATTGGATTTGGAGTCTAGCTTACCTATCCCTTTTTCCGTTGTTGTGGATGAAGCATGGACATCCAAAAGTTCTAAAATGACTAATCTTTGGCTTCTTCTGCTTGAATAGCTCGTATGCAGTCTTCTTTAGGATTGGCCTGATCATCACTCTGTTGATTATATAGCAAGCTGTGTTGATGGCTTCGGCCCAAAAATACCTTGGTAAATTATATTCTGACAACATTGTCCTTCCCATATTCAATAAGGTTATGTTCTTCCTCTCAGCAACTCTATTTTGCTGAGGAGTCCTTGGTGCTAAGAAATTATGTTCTATTCCTTGATCATCACAGAACTTTGCAAATCGTTCATTCTAAAACTCTCCTCCATGATCTGATCGAATGCTGACAATGCTATACTTCTTATCTTTATGAACTTTCTTGCTGAAGCTAACAAAACTATCAAATGTGTCATCCTTGTGCTCCAAGAAAGATACCCATGTAAATCTGGAATAGTCATCCATTATGACGAATCCAAAGTTCTTTCCTCCAAGACTTGTGGTCCTCATTGGCCCAAATAGATTCATATGTAGAAGTTCTAAGGGTTTAGAGGTTGTTACCACTGACTTTGATTTAAAAGATGATTTAGTGTGCTTACCTTTTGCACACGGTTCACAGAACCCTTCCATTTTGGTGCTTACTTTGGGCAGATCTTCTACTAGAGTTCTCTTGATTAGCTTTCTGATCCCATCCAAGCTACAGTGGCCCAATCTTCTGTGCCAAAGTTCAATTGACTGCTCTTTGTTTGCTGCAAGACATATGTCCTGATCATTTAACTCGTTTAAATGAAGCACATACAAGTTATTTTCCCTGCTTGCTTCAAATACAACTGCACCATTTTTCATGATACTGCACTTTGACTCTTGAAACATAATCTAATGCCCTTTGTCACATAGTTGGCTGATGCTGATAAGATTGTGCTTGAGTCCTTTTACACAAAGTACATCTTCAATAATGATTTGTCCTTGACTTCCAACTGATCTGCAACCTATTACTGTCCCTTTTCCATTATCACCATATGTCACTGTGCCTTCTTCGGCTTCGAGGTGAGAGAACAGCTTCCTGTTGCCAGACATATGCCTTGAGCACCCGCTGTCTAGGTACCACTTAGATGCTCGAAGGCTTTCCTGTAATGGAAACACTAAACTTTAGGTACCCAAGTTCTTTTGGGTCCTGGTTGGTTAGTATCATCATTTTTCTTCTTAATTATCCATCTTTTATGTTTAGTTGGACATGTTATTTTAATATGACCTAATTTGTTGCAGTGGCTACAACAAGATATTTTACTTATTTTTTCAGTTGGAATATATTTAAAGTTTGACTTATATGCAATGTCTTGTTCGGCTACAAATTTAGGTGTTGGATATATTTTAGAATGTACTACTGTTTCTTCATTATCAGGAGGGGTGTATCCTAAACCATATTTCTTCTTTCCTGATCTTCTGGCTCCTTTTAGTATTAATGTTGTTTTTCCATTTGTAAAATTTTCTAACGCACTGGATAATTTTCATTTTCTTCTATTAGTGTGTTAATTTCTTGATTTAATTTACTTATTGTTTCCTAGTTTTCCAGTCTTGTTATTTGTTCATTTTTACTTTTCAAATCTTCACACAATAGTTCGTTTCTTCTTTTTAGTTCGGTAACTTACCTTTCCAGTTGCTCATTTTCAGATTTTAGATCTGAATTAGTATTTTCTAAACATGGATTTTTCTTGCTAACTTTTAATAATTTACATACTTCTTTTAATTTACTGTATAACTCATTAAATGCATCTTCTAAGCTATCAGATTCAGATTCGTTACAAGAAGTAAAGGAGGAGTCAGAGGTTACCTTTTCCTCGACATTTGCCATGAAGGCCAAGTTGGCATTTTCTTCCTCTTCTTCGCTTGAACTTGACTTACTGTCTGAGTCGCTGTTGTTGTCCCAAGCTGCTGCCATGGCCTTCTTCTTGTATTTTCTGAATTTTCTAGTTGAATCTTTCTTTCTGACTTCAGTCTTCTTTAGTTTTGGACACTCGGCCTTGATGTGTCCCGGCTTCTTGCATTCATAGCAGATAGGTTCAGCTCTCTTTGTGTCCTTGCCTTCGGCCTTCTTGAAGTCTTTGCCCTTCTTGAAGTATCTCCTTCCAGATTGGTACTTCTTCTTCACATGTATGCACTGTAATCTTTTAGATAGAAGCGCTTCTTCATCATCACTGTCTTCATTGCTGACTTCATCCTCAGATTCTTCGTCAGAGCTACCTTCTGTAGCTTTGAGAGCATTGCTGTGCTTTTTCCTACTTGAGGATTCTCTGAGCCTCTCCATGTTGATCTCATGAGCCATAAGTGACCCAATGAGTTTCTCCAGTGACATTCTCTTTAGGTCATTTGCCTCTTCTATTGCTATCACTTTAGGAGTCCACGAGGCTGGTAGGGATCTTAAGATCTTTCTGACCATATCTCCCATTTCGTAGCTTTTTCCAAGACCAGCCAGCCCGTTTGTGATGTCTGTAAATCTGCTGAACATCTGAGTTATTGACTCTCCTGGCTGCATCTGGAACCTCTCGTACTGTGTCACCAGAATGTCTATTCTGGTCTCTTTTACTTTATATGTGCCTTCGTATGTAATTCTAAGCTTCTCCCACATTTCCATCGCTGATTTGCAGGCTGAAACTCTATTAAACTCTTTCTTGCTAAGTGCGCAACATAATATGCTCTTAGCTTTGCAGTTAAGAGAGATCTTCTTTCTATCATCTTCTATCCAGTTTTGTCTGCTGTTTAGAACAACTAGATCACCTTCGTCTATGATGGACCATATTTGAAAATCGAATCCTTGTAGGAAGTATTCGATCCTGGTCTTCCAGTAGGTATAGTCCTCAACATCAAATAGAGGGGGTCGGTTTACTGACTGACCTTCAATACTCCCTTGAGCTGCCATTAAATCTTTTCTCTTCAGATCGTTGGATCTTCTTTGTCGAAGAGACTAGCTCTGATACCACTTGTTGCCCAACTAGCAAGCCCAGAGGGGGGGGGGGAATGAGATTCTTAAACTTTGATTATCTAAACCTGTCAACAAAAACGTTCACACAAAAACACTACGTTTGACTGTTAGTGTTAGTAGTAAAGAAAACACCAATCACACTACACAAGGATTTCATCCTGGTTTGGACCTCCTTTCCACAGGAGTCCTACGTCCAGTCCCTGAGCAACAACTCAGGATTCCACTACCCAAGGGTACAGTCCCCCTCAAGGACACTTACACATCCAGCCGCAGCTGGCCTTCTCTTCACAACCCGAAGAGGAATACAACACCCTGGAACCCAGGTCTTCCTTCAACACGAAGGGAATAAAACCACCTGTTACCAACAGGACTTCTCTTCTCAACACGAAGAGGAACAACACTGAAAGTGTTAAAGAGAAGACAAGCCCCCAGACCAAGCTCATAGAACAATGCTTGATCTGAAGCAAGACTGAGAGAGAAAGATCTACAATGGAAGAATTCTCTTAGAACTCAAAGGTGCTCTCTAAGGAATTAAACAAGAACGCTGAGAGCGAGAGCTACACAAGAGTTGGAATGAAAATCGCTCTTCTATTAAGACTCTTTGGCGTGAAAGATTGTAACTCCAAAAGTTGTTGTCTAAGAGTCTTCAGACTTGAATATATATCTTCTCTTGAGGAAGTAGCCGTTGATATGTCCGTTGTCTCTATGCTCTGGTATACGTTAGACTGCATGGTATTGTAGAGCCTCCAATCAACGGTCCTTTATGTTCCATGAAAGCAAAGAGAAGATCCTTCTCGATATCCTTTATCTTTCATTTTGTCCAACATTGTACATGCTTGTGCTGTCAGAGACCTGCACACAATAAATGCTAAATGATAGACAACTATGCTGTCTCTTGTTGTCAGTCAACGTTAGAACGAATATACATCAAAATGGAAATGCCATTCTATTTTTCCAAAAAGATGTTTCTACTATAAGCATGGGAATAGAAGATATCTGAGCATGCATTGTGCAGTGCAATGTTCAGTCATAATAAATGCATGGATATCGGAGAAAAGCGAGGGAAGACTTTGACTTTCAAAAACATTTGAAAATATGTTTAAATAACAAGTCGTTGTAATGAAATCGTTATGAGTATGACTTATGAAATCGTTGTATGAATGAGTCATTGTTTATGTAAATCGTTGCACATGTATAAGTAAATCGATGTGAACAGAAATCGTTATAAAGTCATAACGAAATCGTTGTAGAGATAAATCGTTATGAGAGTATAAGCAAATCGTTATGAATAAGTTGTTATTGTTGTCTCACTTATCGAGTCGATGTAATGATCAAATTGTTGTTTTGCTTTATCGAATCGTTACACAGACCAAGTCATTGTTGTGACTTATCGAATCGTTACAGCAAGCAAATCGTTGTGTAACTTATCGAGTCGTTATAATGACCAAGTCGATGTTGTAACTTGTCGAATCATTATGAAGACCAAATCGATGTGGAACTTATCGAATCATTATGAAAGCCAAATCGTTGTGAAACCAAGTCGTTGTTCTCACTTACCAAATCGATGTGAAACTGAATCATTGTGAGAGCAAATCGTTGTTCTCACTTATCAAATCGATGTGAAACCGAATCGTTGTGAGAGCAAATCGTTGTTCTCACTTATCAAATCATTATGAGAAACCGAATCGTTGTGAGAGCAAATCGTTGTTCTCACTTATCAACTCGTTTTGAGGTCAAAATCATTACGCCCACTAAGCGAATTGTTGTGAGGTCAAAATCGTTATGCCCACTAAGCGAATCGTTGTGAGGTCAAAATCGTTACGCCCACTAAGCGAATCGTTGTGAGGTCGTAATCATTACGCCCACTAAGCGAATCATTGTGAGATCAAAATCGATATGCTCACTTATCAAATCCTTATGAAAATTAAATCGATAGAAGTAAGGAAATCATTATGAGACCGAAATCGGTATGACACTACAAATCCTTATGAAAATGAAATCAATATGATTCTAATGAAATCGTTGTAGCATATAGAGAGTCGATGTGTACTTAGAGAAATTTTCTGCTCTGTATTTTAAATACTACAAAGTAAGAAATACTTACATATTTTCTTGATTTCGCCTGATTTACTTCATGTGCCTAAGCTTCATGAAAACTTGTTAGATGACACTTTATTGAAGTTTTGTTAATCACCAAAATAGATCTATAATTCATAAAATTATATGGGGATGAACTGATCATCAATAGCCTCCACCTTAGATGGATCTACAGAGATTCCCTCCTTGGATATGATGTGGCCAAGGAAAGATACTTCCTCCATCCAGAATTCACACTTGCTAAGTTTGGCATAGAGTTGATTGTCTCTAAGCACTTGCAGAGCAACCTTCAAGTGTTCTTCATGCTCTTCTTTAGACTTGGAGTGAATAAGGATATCATTAATGAATACCACTACGAACTGGTCTAAGTATGGCCTATAGATGTTGTTCATAAGTTGCATAAAAGCAGCTAGAGCATTTGTTAAGCCAAACATCATGACCACAAATTCATAGTGACCATATCTACTCCAGAATGCCGACTTGTGTATATCTTCTTCTTTAATTCTCAGCTGATGGTAGCCTGATCTTAGATCGATCTTGGAAAAATATTGTGCACCGGAGATCTGATCAAACAGCTCATCGATGCGAGGCAGTGGATACTTGTTCTTTATTGTCAACTGATTTAACTGACGTTAATCAATGCAATGCCTCATTGATCCGTCCTTCTATCTGACAAACAGTACAGGTGCTCCCCACGGGGATGTGCTGGGCCTGATAAAACCCTGATCTAGTAATTCTTAGATATGCCTTTTTAACTCCTGCAATTCAACAGGGAACATGCGATATGGAGCTTTGGAAATAGGGGCTGCCCCAGGGAGTAACTCGATGGTGAAGTTTTCTTCCCGCTCAGGTGGTATACTAGGTAATTCCTCTCGGAATATGTCAGGATAGTCTCTGGCTATGGGAATGTCATCTAGAGTTGGTTTCTTTTTTTTAGTCGCCATGACCGAAACTAGGAAAGCATCACAACCCTGGTTGATCAGCTTAGAAGCCTTTAGAGAGGATATCAGAACGGGGTGTTTATGATAGCGGGTGCTAAGTAATGAAAAGGTTGGAAGGTTTGGACTTTTAAAGGTGACCCTTCTATGGCGACAATTTACATCGACATCATATTCAATTAGCCAATCGACACCCAGTATGGCATCATAGCCCTTCATGTCTAAACAGATGAGATTGACAGGGAGATTGTGTCCTCCAATCATGGTTTCACATTTTGGCAAGTAGTGTGTGAGCTTTGACTCAGAGCCAAGTGGAGAAGCCACAGTGATCTTGGACTTCATGAGGACAAGTTTAACAGGTAGAGTTACAGCAAATATGGTGGAAATAAATGAATATGCAGCTCCAGTATCAATAAGTACAAAAGCAGGTTGAGAGTGTATGAGAATGGTATCTTCTACCATACCCCCTTCCTCGGGTAGGTCAGCTTCTACAACAGCATTAAGGCGTCCCTGACATTGTGGTATATTCTGAGCTTTGCCTGGTTGGTCCTTCAGCATGGGACAGTCAGGAATACGGTGGTCTCTACCATCACACCTCATACACACTCCAAGCTTCATCCAGCATTCTTCTGCTCAGTGTCCAGACTTATCACAGAATTTGCAGTTCTCAGCTAACTGCCTTCCTTCCACTTTAACTTTCTGGTCCATAGCATAATCCCTTCCAGCATTCGGCCTCTTGTTGTTGTTGTTATAAGTGTTGTTGTTGTGGTTGTTGTTACGGAAAGTGGGCGCAGTATTAGCTACTCCCTTCTTGACGAAGACTGGCTTTGTGACATCCTTCCCTCTCATGCCTTCTACTTTGGCCAAGGTATCTCCCACCAGTTGAGCTCTTTGGGCCATCTCAGTGTATGTTTGTATGTCGTAAGGTCCGAGCTTTTCAATGAACATGGGCCTAAGCCCATCCAGGAATCTACTGGGCTTCAATCTTTCCGTGCCCACCAGATGTGGGGCATACACTGCTAGACGAGGAAACTGAGCTTCATACTCAGCCACAAACATGCTCTTTTGCTTCAGTACGGCAAACTCCGCCGCCTTCTTTTCCTTGACTCTCATAGAGAAGTACTTTCCCCGGAATATTTCCAGGAATCCAGCCCACTTCAATTCCGCTACATTGGGCAGATGAGCCGATGTGGCCTTCCACCATGCCCGAGCATTCTTGGTAAATTGGAAAGTGGTAAGTACCACCTTTTCCCGATTTGTGCATTGCATTACTTGGAAAATTCTTTCCATCTCTTCTTGCAAGTTTTCTGCCTCGTCTGGATCAGGGGTTCCAAAGAAACGAGGAGGTTCAAACTCCTAAAATTACAGTGCAAATCACCAGCTCCATTCCTAGCAGCAACAACCTAATTACCAGCCTGAACCACGTTTTGTAATGTCTGAGTCAATCCGGCCATGGTTTCTTGCATAGCCTGTCACTGATTGCGTGCTATTGCTATCGAGTGTAAGAGTTATGGGGGTTCCTAAGAAAAGGATAGAAACCAATTAATGTCTCTAGATACATTGTAAGAGTCAATGGGTAGGAGTGCTTAGTTTATTCAACTAACATATTCCCAGTCTCTACCCATTCTCACCAGGTACTATATGTAATTTCTATGACGTAAGTTCTAATGTCACTTAAACCTAGGACTTAAATATTCCTATTGTTTCCTAGGCTCTGATACCACTAAACTGTCACGTCCCGAGAATTACGTAGCAAATAATATTTGGATAATTTGAGTTGATATTTCGAGACGTGAACAGTCAGAAAATAAGCCTCTAGCTAGCAAGCACTAGGGGTGTTCATGGTTTAGTTTGGTTTGGTTTATAGATAATTTTTAATAAACCAAACCAAACCAAATTCGGACCCAACCCGAACCAAACCAAACCGAAGTCCCTTGAAACCAAACCAAACCAAACCGAATTAAATTTGATTTGGTTCGGTTTAACTTGAAAATAAATGGGTCATTATATTCTCTTAGTCTTAAATAAGATTTAATCACTTATTTCTCTAATAAATCACTATCAAATAATATTTGAAATGAAGTATTAAATGTTGATGACCATATTAACCTCCACAATATGTATTTTTTCATAAATATATTGAATAAACTTGATAGATATATACAAATTAAAACTTATTATGCAATTCAGTTTAATCGGTTTGGTTTGGTTTCTAGAGCTTAGAGACTAAACCAAATCGAATTTTCTATTTCGGTTTGGTTTGGAACCAAACCAAATTGTTTCCATGTTCAAACCGAACCAAACCAAACCGAATCTCTCAGTTCGGTTTGGTTTTTCGGTTTGAACCGAATAGTGAACACCCCTAGAAAGCACTAAATGTATATCAACGCAACATCATAATAGGGCCCAAATAATGAACTCAATTGATATTGTATTCAAATCGCATCTTATTGTTTCAAAGGGAACTATTACAACTCTTTAAATATTGAGTAACAGGACTAAGACTCAATAAAAGAAAAAGTACATAATTCCTCACTACCTACTACATGAATCTACTCTCAATGTGAACTAAGGATAAACACGTGTTGGGGAGCTCATCACTCGGACGCATTCCCATCCTCGACTTGCTCCTCTTCTTGTACTTCATAGTCACCTAAAATGGTTAAAAGTAGGGAATGAGCAAACTAGCCCAGTATGATTTATATCACAATGTGCGAGCAATGATATAAGTGATTAGCAATTTAGAACTAGGTAAGCACGATTATCAAGATATGTATGTGCGAATAAAACTCATTAACATGATACATGAACAAGCTAGATTGAACAATAGTGATGAAGTAAGAGCTAGAATGATATAATGAGCAAGAGCTATCAAGAGAGTGGCAAGTAACAAGCATGCAAGATATCATTTAATTGCAATAATTGCAGGATGGCCATATCACGCAAGCAAGCAAGCACGAGCACGATCATGTAACACTAATCAAGGACGAAGACACAAATGTACACCAAGGAAAGATCCACCTTGAAATGCACAATAGGACACGTGTATGTGGTTATTGTATCTAGCATTCAACACGCAAGTACTCCCAGCGCAGATGCAACGCCAGTAATCATTATACCCCATGGTTAACAACATATTTATGACTCTCCATCATTGGGGATAAACTAGAGTCCTTGGACACTCTCCGTGCCCGATCAGCATCCCACTTAATTTCAAATGTAGATACCCACAGTCATTAATGACCAATAAGAGTTTCAAGATATAAGCAAGTGTAATGTCATGTTCATGATGATGATGAGAACATGTAGCAAGTAAGGTGAACATGATTTCATGATAACAATAGTCAAGAGATAATTTCAGTAGCATAACAACACAATTTAAGCTTTAGTTATCTCTTTACATTAATGGCTTAAGTTCAATCTTCCAAATCACACTCACGAGAACAAGATGAGAGAGGAAGTGCACGCTATCTCTAGGGAACTTCAATAGTACAACCAACTCGGTCTCCATGAGGGAATCCACGGAGTACAGAGAATTACGGAGGTCTTAAGAGAAAGGTCACTAGACTGTCGATACGGAATGACCGGCCGTGAGTTTCCAATCCCCCAAGAAAGGGCTGCCTATATGTGCAAGCGTGTAGTGTATATGTCTCAATCCACATTCCACCGATTTAAAACAACGAGGAAAGCAAGTAACATGATGCTATGAGATAGAAATATGCATTTAACTAGACATGGTTTGCAGTATTTTAAGATAGCAGTTATACACTTTATCAATCTAGAACAACAAGATAATTCAATCAATAGTTTGCAAGAGTAGATCATAGCATTAAAGAGCAAATAGAATAATCTTCACGTTGTTATGTCTTTCACATGGGTTGCTAGCTTTTAAGTCATTGGACGGACTGTACAATGCATATGAAGAACATAACATGCAAGACTAACACTAACCACTGTAGAAATAGGTCTCGGGTAGGCCTTTAAATCCGCGACGGACACAATTGTCACATTTAAGAAGATAGTGTACAATTGAAACATGAGTAATCTGTTAAGACTCAAATCGCGACGGTCTTGACCGTCGTCTTCATGTTCAAACTGCGACGGACCTGTCTATCGCGTTCATAATGCGACAAGAAGCGTGTCGCCATCATCCTTGAATCACGATGGTTCGATACGTTGCATTCAAGAGATGTTTCTGAAATAATAATATAAAAAAATGTAAATCCGTGAGCAGGAAATGGGTCTGAATCGCGATGTGGGTCTACGTCGCGTTCATGCAGGACACTGAAAACCATGTAGTGCACAGATTGAGGTGTCAGAACGGTCAAGTCGGAGTCCAAATCATGACGTAGGGCGTGGTCGCATTTTAGATGAATGAGACGGTCTAGTACGTCGCATTCATGCAACAAGGAATGCGATGTCTGGTGTCGTCGTGTTTCCTATTCTTGCCTGAGAATGCAGAAAAACTACATATGATGTATGAAACGCTTATATCTCCTGATCTAGGGCTCTTGGGACAAAAGTGTAAACATGAAACTTGTTGGGAACAGGGAGTAGGAGAGAACTATGGCTTTGGTTTCATGAAATTTGGTGTCGGGATGTGTGAGAAAATGACATGAACGTAAAAAGCCCTAAGCATGCACAACTTTGGCAAAACGCTTAATACTCGATGTATGCTTAATCAAAATTGGGGAAACTTCATGCACATGAAAGTAGACTTGATGAGCTACACATTGGTATATGATTCGTTTAGGTTTGGCCCGAGATCACCTACCTTTTGAGTTGAATAAGACCGTCCTCCAGAAAGCCCTCGCTCAGACCGCTTGGAGGAGAAAGCTTAATACTCTCGATTCACTGGGTAAAAATTGGGCAAACCAGTGCCTTTAGAAACTAGACTCAACCCTCTTTCCAGGGGTATAAGCCTTGCACGGTTTGGTCGAGGTTTGACTCATCTTTGGTCGAATCTAAGAAGGGTTCTCTGCACAGCCGATGCACAACGCAGCAGGGAAGAAGAGCTCCGTTTTGGGGCGTTTTCCTCCACCTCTGGTGCTTCAAGAGCAACTACCCACGACCCCAACAATTGGTAAACTCATCCCCAATGGTTTTGGGAAGAGTATTTAAACTTCTAGGGTTTTTAGGAGTCCCATTGGGTGTAGGAAAGAAGGGTTGTGGTTTTGGGTTTCCACCTTCCAAGTTTTGATAATTCACCTCCCTTGTAGAGTGTGCATGGCTTTAGGAAGCTCCATACCATGTCTAGGTACGAAATTGGGTTGCTAAGTGTTGGTAATTGCCTCAAGTTTTACCCTAATTGTCTCTTTCTAATTTCAGCTCAATTAGGGTTACGAATTTCCATGTATTTTCTTGCTTCATCTTATCCTTGAACCAAAAATTGTCCATTGGCCCAATTTTTTCCTAATGGGTTGTCAATTCATGGTGTTTAGAGTAGGGCTGCAAACGGGTCGGGTTCGGTAACAGAATCATGAGATTCCGATACCGATTCCGATAACCGTTAATGTTTCCGATTCTGATTCCGATATAGTCGGAATAGTCATTTTCGATTCCGATCCGATTCCGATTACGTTATCGGAATCGAAATCGGAATGGGTACCATTTTTCTTTCCGAAAATTTTCCGATTCTGATTACCGATTACTGATTACCAAAATCTGATTCTGATTACCGAATCTGATTTCAATTAAAATTTCAGATTCCATAGTTCTGGGAAACATAGGTGAATGATTTCGTTTTTTAAGCTAATAGGGCATACTTTTTAAGATTGGATGTAAAAAAAATCCATTGATAAAAAATTCATTCTATAGAAAATAAATTACCAAAATGTACATTAGATGTAAGGTGTATTTTCTAGTATTGAAGAAGGTGGCGGCACAAAAATAAATTCCTGTTAAAGGTTGTTGTATGAGACATTGAGATATGAAGTGTAACCAAATAAATTTCTAAGAATGTTACAAAAAAAATATAAAAAGCACCTTAATCATAAAATATTAATAATTGATAACAAAAGGCAATAGAACACAGCGGCTCACATTAGAAATAATAGACTGCACAAAAAAT
Organism: Colocasia esculenta; assembly: GCA_014218235.1. NCBI lineage: Eukaryota > Viridiplantae > Streptophyta > Magnoliopsida > Alismatales > Araceae > Colocasia > Colocasia esculenta. Next base: position 1,418,330 of record CM024756.1, read on the forward strand.
TGATAACGAAGCCAACACAAAAAATTAGAAATGCTTCCTACTATGGGCCTGAACAATCACCCAAGAAAGCCTCTTCTTAGCATGGCTCACAGTGAAAGGAAAGCTTCCTCTTCACCATGCCTTCTTGCACTCTAATGTTGCTCAAAAAACATAGCCAACTCTACAATCCTCCTGAAATGTTTGGCAAGTTTACGAGAGTTCAGAGAAGGTGTTTATGCTGAATTCTTCAAAAGATACCAAAAGATGTACCTTGTTGAAGCCAACTGAATTCACTACATAAAGCAAAATAGACAGTTATAGCAAAACTACTATAACCATGAAGTTAAAATTGGCTGAACCAACTAAACCACATAAGAACCGGCTAGAACAGACGTAGTTCCACCATAAGGAATCACCAAGGAACAATCAATTCATGCCCAATGCCGTCACTGGAAATGGAATCAGAACCAAAGCTGGCTAGTGGTCAGAAGAAGTCTAGTTCTAAATTCCAATTTCTAATTCCTTGGCTAATACATCACAAAAAGTGACCAATTCCAGTTATCCTTTCAAAGCAGAAATTTCAATCACAAAACAGAAATTTCAACACAACAAAAAGGCAACTCATAATTCCAAAGCAGAAATTTCAACATGTTCCTTCAATCACAAAACACACTAGATTTAAATCGAAAAATACAAATTACGAAAGAAAGGGAGCAACACAAATATCAAAGTTCTTGTCAAGACTTTATCAATTATGGCCTACATTTTTCTGGAATAATCCTACAAAAAATCAAATATATTTCATGTGTTAGAGTCTAAACATAATGTGAAAATTTATAAGATAAGGTGAATCTAAATATCAAACATTTTACCTCATCCTCATGTATGTGAATACCCCATTTTCAGCAATCAAATCTAAAGTTATTAAAATTATAGCCTCTGTAAAAACAAATTCTTATAAATAAGAATATCAAAAAAAAGAAATGTTAAGAATTATACAACAACTAAGATGTTCAAAACAGACAGCTCATCATCCTCATCATCATTAAAGTATGAGGGTGCTTGCAAAATGACATCTTCCTCCACTACAGTTTCAATATCTAGATTTGGAGCCAAAGGTATGGTACCAAGAGCAATTGGTGAACCTAGAAAAAGTGACAATCAGAAAATATAAATTAAGATCTAAAATATTGTAAAATAAATGAATAATAAAGAGAGAAGAGGTTTACACAACATACCATTATAAGTATTCTTTATCCAATCTTGACAACAAATTAAGCTTTCAACTGTGCTTGGTTTCAAAGAACTTCGATATGAATCTAAAATTCTCCCTTCAGTGCCAAATGCAGACTCTGATGCAACAGTTGATATAGGAATACTCAAGATATCACGAGCTATCTTAGCAAGGATTGGAAATTTTCCTTCTTCCTCCTTCCACCATGCCAAAACATCAAAGTTTGCACTATAATTAGTCAAAACAGGAAGCTCAAAATAGAGTTCTAGATCTATTTTATTTGGTTGATTTGTAGAACTTTCTTTCAGCCAAAGATCAAGTTCAATAAAACCAATATCCACTGTGGAGGATGAAATCCTTTATGTCACATTATCTGCTCCAGAGAAAGAATCACTAGATATGTTCATTTGCTCCTCTACATATGCATGATAAAGTTTAGCAAAGGCAACACGAATATTATCAATATGTCTTGTTGGGCGGCATGCTGCGAGGCAGGTGCGCGTGCCAGCGTCTCACCCTAGGGCAACCTGAGAATGAGGGTGTGGCGGAGGCCGGGTTGGCCAAGTCATGCCTAGGTCTGGGTGTGGACCTGCCTGCAGGTGTTGCTGAGTTGTCCAGCAGGGGGACTGTACCCTGTGGTGGGTTATAAGGAAGGATGGTATCCTTACACAACAACTCGAGTTTTGGCGTAACGGCAATGCCTGAGATCCTATATACCTGGTATCAGAGCAGGTCGCAGGTTCGATTCCCAGGGGTGCCGCTGGGGGGGAGATTGTTGGGCAGCATGCTGCGAGGCAGGTGCGCGTGCCAGCGTCTCACCCTGGGGCGACCTGAGAATGAGGGTGTGGCGGAGGCCAGGTTGGCCAAGTCATGCCTAGGTCCAGGTGTGGACCTGCCTGCGGGTGTTGCTGAGTTGTCCAGCAGGGGGACTGTACCCTGTGGTGGGTTATAAGGAAGGATGGTATCCTTACACAACAACTCGAGTTTTGGCGTTACGACAATGCCTGAGATCCTATATACCAGTCTATCTCCATGTAATTTAATTCAATTACACATCTATTTTGGTGATTAACAAAATAATGATAAATGTTTAACCTAACAATTTATTATGAGATTTCAGCACAGGAAATAAACCAAGGGTAAACAAGCCAATCAACTATGATGTAAGTATTCATCGCTCTACAACAATGTAAGTTCGAAGCATTATATATGTCTAAGTTCATAACGATTTCTATGAAGCTATAACGATTTCTTTACATTCATAACGATTTCATATTCATAAGGATTCACTATGTGCTTTTATCGATTTGGGCAGTATAACGATTTCTACGATTTGCCCTCACAACGATTCGATAAGTGATCGCAACGATTTGCCCTCACAACGATTCGTTAAGTGATCGCAACGATCTGCCCTCACAACGATTCGTTAAGTGATCGCAACGATTTGTCCTCACATCGATTTGTTAAGTATTCATAACGATTTGCCCTCGTAACGATTTCTTTAGTGATCGTAATGATTTGCTATCATAACGATTTCTTTAGTAGTCATAACGATTTGCTATCATAACGATTTCTTTAGTGGACATAACGATTTGCTATCATAACGATTTCTATAGTGATCACATCGATTTGCTTATCGCATCGATTTCTTAAGTGAGAACAACGATTTGCTCTCACATGGATTTCTTTATAACATCATAACGACTTGTACATCGATTTGTCCATAACGTCATAACGATTTGTACATGGATTTGTTTATAACATCATAACGACTTGTACATCGATTTGTTCATAACATCACAACGATTTGTACATGAATTTGTTCATAACGTCATAATGATTTGTACATCGATTTGTTTATAACTTCATAACGATTTGATTATTAATACATATAACAATTTGTGTATGCATCTCTTCACTTATGAATACACAACGATTTCATAAGTCATGTATATAACGATTTCATGGAAGACAATGATTCGATTTTCGAGCTAATTTTTAATACGTTGAAAAGTCAAAGTCTTCACGCATATTTATGTCAGCTGTGCATTTATGAAGACTGAACGTATCACTGCATGAATGCAGACGATATCTTCCATTATCGTATCTTCTCTGTAAACATCTTTTAGAACAACAAAATGGCATTACTATTTTGATGAACATTCGTTCTAACGTTGACTGACAACAAGAGACAGCTTAGCTGTCTATTGTTCAAGCTTTAAATATGTGCAGGTCTCAGACAGCATCCGTAATACAACGTTAGACAAAATGGAAGCCAAAGAAGATTACAGAAGATCCTCTCTGCATGAAAGGATAAATGACTGTTGACAGGAAGCTTCCAAGTGTCAAGCAGTCTAACGTACACTTATGCATAGAGACAACGGGCACTTCAACGTTCGAATTTCAAAAGATGATATATATAGAAGAATGAAGTTCCTGTAGGAGAAAGTAGGAGAATGATTAGAGAACAACAAATTACAACGCCTTCAATCTTCTGCAAGCTTTTCTTAGAGCCAAGCAAAAACTCCCATTAGTCTTAGCTCTTGCTCTCTGTGCTAAGTTCAGATCTGTGAGAGAGCCTTTTGTTCTGAGAAGAGTCCTTGATTGTAGATCTTTTTTCTTCTCAGTCCTTGCTTCAGATCAAGCGGTGTTCTATAAGCTTGATCTAGGGGCATCATCTCTTTGAACACATTCTCTTGTGTTTGTTCCCTTCGGTTGTGAAGGAAGACCTGGTGTGGTATCCAGGGTGTTGTTCCCTTCGGTTGTGAAGGAAGACCTGGTGGGGTATCCAAGGCGGTGTATTTCCCTTCAGATTGAAGGAAGACCAGCTGTTGTTAGGTGTGTAAGGGTCCATAAGGGGGACAATACCCTTGGGTTAGTGAAATCTTGAGATATTGCTCAGGGACTGGACGTAGGACTCCTAAGGAGAGGAGATCCGAACCAGGATAATTTTCTGTGTTGTGCGATTGCTTTTGTGTGTTTGTCTTTGTCTTCACTAACACTAACAATCTGCGAAGTGTTGTTTTTGTGACTATTGTGTGAACATGATTTGAGTATCAAATAATTTTAATATCCCATTCACCCCCCCTCTGGGCTAGCTAGCTGGGCAACAAGTGGTATCAGAGCTAGTCTCTTCGACAAAGAAGAAGATCCAACGATCTGAAGAGAAAAGATCAAATGGCAGCCCAAGGTCACTCCGAAGGCCAGTCAGTCAACAGGCCACCTCTATTCGATGGAGAAGATTACACCTACTGGAAGACCAGGATGGAATACTTCTTGCAAGGATTTGATTTTCAGATTTGGTCAATTGTAGAAGAAGGAGATCTTCTAGTCACCAACGAAAAGGACAAATGGACAGAAGATGATAGAAAGAAGATTTCTCTCAACTGCAAAGCTAAGAGCATATTATGCTGTACACTTAGCAAGAAACAATTTAACCGAGTTTTAGCCTGCAAATCAGCAATGGAGATGTTGGAGAAGTTAAGAATCACTTACGAAGGTACTGACAAAGTGAAAGAAACCAGAATAGACATTCTGGTGACACAATACGAGAGATTCCAGATGCAGTCAGGAGAAACCATTACACAGATGTTCAGCAGATTTACAGACCACTAACGGGTTAGCAGGATTAGGAAAAAGCTATGAGATGGGAGATATGGTAAGGAAAATTCTTAGATCCCTACCATCTTCTTGGACTCCCAAGGTAACAGCTATAGAAGAAGCCAATGACTTGAAAAGAATGTCATTGGAAAAGCTCATTGGGTCCCTCATGGCCCATGAGATAAACATGGAGAGATTAGGAGAATCATCTAGCAGGAAGAAGCACACAAATGCTCTCAAAGCAGCAGAAGGCAGCTCTGAGGAAAAATCTGAAAATGAAGCCAGCAGTGAAGACGAAGAAGCTATGCTATATAGGAGGCTTCAACGAATATTAGCCAAAAAGAAAAGATATCAGTCCGACAGGAGATATTTCAAGAAAAATAAGGAGTCTAAAAGGATAGAAGGAAAGGACTCGAAGAAAGGAGAGCCCATATGCTATGAATGTAAGAAGCCTGGACATATCAAAGCAGAATGTCCGAAGCTGAAGAAAACTGAATTAAAAAAGAAAGACAGTTCCAAGAAGTTCAAGAGATACAAGAAGAAAGCAATGGCAGCAGCTTGGAGCAACAACAGTGACTCGGACAGTGAGTCAAGCTCGACTAGCGAGGAAGAAGAAGAAGCTAACTTGGCTTTCATGGCCAACACAGAAGAAAAGGTAACTTCTGACTCCTCTTTTGATTCATGCAATGATTCAGATTCTGACAATTTAGAAGAAGCTTTCAACGAGCTTTATGATAAATATAGAGAAGTATCTAAATTACTAAAAGGTAGTAAGAAAAATGTTACATGTCTAGAAAATACCAATTCAGATTTAAAATCAGAAAATGAACAACTAGAGAAGGAAGTTAATGAACTTAAAAGAAGAAATGAGTTACTATGCGAAGATCTAAAAGATAAAAATAAACAAATAATCAAACTAGAAAAACAAGAGACAATAGATGGATTAGAAAATAAAATTAAAATGCTAACAGAAGAAAATGAAAAATTATCAAGTACATTAAAAAAATTTACTAATGGTAAAAATTCCTTAATATTAAAAGGTGCTAGACGGTCAGGTAAAAAGAAGAATGGATTAGGTTACATTCCACCAGATAATGAAGACACAACATTATACCCTAAAATATATCCAACTCCAAAATTCGTACCTGAACAAGATATAGCATATAAATCAGACTTTAAATATGCTCCACATGAAAAAATAACTAGAACAACATGTTGCAGTCACTGCAACAAGCTAGAACATACCAAAATAACCTGTCCAACTAAATATAAAAGATGGATAATCAAAAGGAAATTTGATGACACTAACCATCCAAGACCCAAAAGAACTTGGGTACCTAAAGCTTGATGTTTTCATTTCAGGAAAATCCCCGGGCATCCAAGTGGTACTTGGACAGTGGATGCTCAAAGCATATGTCAGGAAACAGAAGGCTGTCTACCCATTTAGAAGCTGAAGAAGGCACAGTCACCTATGGAGATAATGGAAAAGGGACTGTGATAGGCAGTGGATCAGTGAGCAGCAAAGGCAAGACAATAATTGAAGATGTTCTATGTGTAAAAGGATTGAAGCACAATCTTATCGGCATTAGCCAGTTATGTGACAAGGGACATCAGATCAGATTTCAAGAATCCAAATGCAGTATTATGAAGGATGGAGAGGTGATTTTTGAAGCCAACAGAGAGAATAATATGTACGTACTTTACCTTAAACAGCTGAAAGATCAAGACATTTGTTTAGCAGCCAGCAAAGAGCAGTCAACTGAGCTGTGGCACAGAAGATTGGGCCACTGCAGTTTGGATGACATAAGGAAGCTGATCAAGAGAAGCCTAGTGGAAGGTCTACCTAAAATTAGCACAAGATTGGATGGCATCTGCGGGCCTTGTGCAAAAGGGAAGCATGTAAAATCCTCATTCAAGTCTAAGACTATGGTGACAACCTCTAAACCCTTAGAACTCTTACACATGGACTTATTTGGGCCAATGAGGACCACCAATCTAGGAGGAAAGCAATATGGATTTGTTATTGTAGATGACTATTTGAGATTCACATGGGTATCCTTCCTGGAACACAAGGATGACACGTTTGACACTTTTGTGAGCTTCGGTAAAAATGTTCAAAAAGATAAGAAGTATTGCATTGTTGGAATCCAATCAGACCATGGAGGAGAATTCCAGAATGAGAAATTTTCCAAGTTCTGTGATGACCAAGGAATTGAACACAATTTCTCAGCACCAAGGACACCACAGCAGAATGGAGTTGCTGAGAGAAAGAACAGGACTTTATTGGACATGGCAAGAACAATGTTGTCAGAATATGATCTGCCAAGATATTTTTGGGCTGAAGCAGTCAACACAACAAGCTACATTATCAATAGAGTAATGATCAGGCCGATTTTGAAGAAGACTGCGTATGAGTTACTCAAGGGAAAGAAGCCTAAGATCAGTCATTTCAGGACATTCGGATGTCCATGCTTCATCTACAACAACGGCAAAAGAGACATTGGTAAGTTAGATGCCAAATCAGATGAAGGCATCTTCATGGGGTATGCTTCTAAACCTAAAGGATATAGAGTGTTTAACAAGCACACTTTATTAATTGAGCAGTCAGTACACATTATTTTTGATGAAACTAACCCTTCCTTGAGAAATGAAGAAGATAGTGACAATGATGATGCAGATGAATTGTCCAAGAAACTAAAGAACTCATCAATTGAGGACAAAGAAGAAGATCCACCTCTGGAAGACCTGCAACAAAAGGATATAGAACATGAGAATCTTCCAAAGGAATGGAGATACAAGAGAGATCACCCTCCTGAAAACATCATTGGAGATCCATCTGTAGGGATAAGAACAAGAGGTAACATAATTCCATGTAGGGCTGTTCATAATACGGTCCAAACCGTAAAACCGAACCAAATCGACCGGTTCGATTCAGTTCGGTTCGGTTTCGTGGACCAAATGGTTCAGTTCGGTTTCAAGGTGGGAAACTGAAATGAACCAAATATAGATATATAATTACATAAATAATAAAACTTAACAAAAAAAGAAGTAGCACAGTGGAGGGCGGCGTCACGCGCCCTCCACGCGCATGGTGGCGCGAGTTCGAAACTCGCGACCATCGGAAATGGGGTGGTTTTGGTTTTTTTTTTTTGGTTAAACCCCAGAAAAATGTCAGAAAAACACCTAAAAAATGTCAAAAAAACAAAATTCAGTTTGAACCGAACCGAACGGTTCGCCACTTGAGTTTGGTTCGGTTCGGTTTCCTCCAAAAATGGAGGAAACCGAACCGAACCGAACCTTGTACACCCCTAATTCCATGTGATTATTTAGCTTTTGTTTCTCAAATAGAGCCTAGGATAGTCAATGAAGCTCTTACTGATGAATCTTGGATTTTAGCCATGCAAGATGAACTGAATCAGTTCAAGAGAAACCAAGTATGGTCACTTGTTCCTAGACCATCAAATCATCCAGTGATTGGCACCAAATGGGTGTTCAGAAATAAATTGGATGAAGCTGGTGTGATCTTAGGAAACAAGGCCAGATTGGTAGCTCAAGGCTATTCCCAAGAGGAAGGCATAGATTTCGATGAAACCTATGCGCCTGTGGCTAGACTTGAGGCTATTAGAATCTTACTTGCATATGCATCTGCACTAGATGTGAAATTATTTCAAATGGATGTAAAGTATGCATTTCTTAATGGCTTTATTTGTTGCCCAGTTGACAAGCCCAGAGGGGGGGGGTGAATGGGTCTTTTAAAAATAATCTACAAGACACCTGTAACTAAAAATATTCACACAAGAGTTCTTCGAAGAAGGTTAGTGACTGTTAGTTTAAATATCAAACACACAAAGAAGATAATCACACAACACGAGATTTAGCCTGGTTCGGACCTCCTTTCCTTAGGAGTCCTACGTCCAGTCCCCGAGGAACAACTCAGGATTTCACTAACTAGGGTACAGTCCCCCTAAGGACGCAACAACAACCAACTTAGCTGGTCTTCCTTCACACCCGAAGGGAACAGCAACACCCTGGATACCTCACCAGGTCTTCCTTCACAACCGAAGGGAACTACACCTTGGATACCACTAGGTCTTCCTTCACACCCGAAGGGAACTGCAACACAAAGAGAATTAAATTAAATTCAAGCCCCTAGATCAAGCTTTTAACAAGCCAAGATCTGAAGCAACTAGCACTGAGAGCAAGAATCTAAACAAGGCACACTCTCAGAACTACACGGGCTCTCTTAGAGAATCTATTACAGCACAGAGAGCAAAAGATTTGAAGGTGATGAGGAAGGTAATTCTTGGCTCTGGACTTCTTGCAGAAGAGTTTTAAACGTTTGAACGCGAGATCTTGTTCTCAATTTCGTTGGTTCTTTTTCTTCTGTCTTTGAGTTTATATCTCCTCCTTTTGAAATACAGTCGTTGAAGTATCCGTTGTCTCTTGGATTGATAGACGTTAGACTGGTTGACATTTTGGAAGCTTCAACTATCTTTTATCCATTTGAGCACTCAAAGAGATAATGTCTTCTGACGTCTATAGGTCCAACGTTGTATGATAGAAAGTTTTCAGGACCCTGCACACATTAAATGCTAGACAGTAGACAACTCAAACTGTCTCTTGTTGTCAGTATACGTTGATGTGAGTATTCACTAGAGTAGTAATCCCAAATAGCTTGTTTTAAAAGATGTATACATAGTAAGCACAATAATGGACGATATTGTCTGCATACATGTAGAGATACGTTCAGAACTCATAAATACAAGAGTGACAGATAGATATATGCGTGACTTTGACTAGTCAACGCTTCAAGAGACAAGATACAAATCAAGTTGATATAAACTGTAGAGTCGTTGTCTATATGACTTATGAAATCGTTATGAATACTAACAAGTCATTATAGAGAGCAAATCGTTATGAACACTTATCAAGTCGTTATGAGCTCTAAAGAAATCGTTGCGCAAAGCAAATCGTTATGAACACTTATCAAGTCGTTATGAGCTCTAAAGAAATCGTTGCGCAAAGTAAATCGTTATGAACACTTATCAAGTCGTTATGAGCTCTAAAGAAATCGTTGCGCAAAGTAAATCGTTATGAGCGAGCAAGTCATTTCGAGTTCTGAAGAAATCGTTACGGTAACTTATAGAGTCGTTGCGACAAGCAAGTCGTTACGAGTTCTAAGGAAATCGTTACGGTAACTTATAGAGTCGTTACGATGAGCAAGTCGTTACAAGTTCTAAGGAAATCGTTATGGTAACTTATAAAGTCGTTGCGACGAGCAAGTCGTTACGAGTTCTAAAGAAATCGTTACAGTAACTTATAGAGTCGTTGCGACGAGCAAGTCGTTACGAGTTCTAAAGAAATCGTTGCGATGACTTATAGAATCGTTGTGACAGGCTAGTCGTTACGCTTTCTAAAGAAATCGTTGCGATGACTTATAGAGTCGTTATGACAGGCAAGTCGTTACGCTTTCTAAAAAATTGTTGCGATGACTTATAGAGTCGTTATGGCATTGACTTGTTTGAAACAACATGACTTTTCGGTCTTATAAGGAAATCGTTATGAGTTTCAACAGAAATCGATATGGACTTAGAGAAATATCATGTTGAAAAGATTAAAGCTTCAGAGAAGTAATGCATACCTTTATTGGCTTGATTGACGTTGGTATTTTTCCTGTACTTTAAGACTTATGAAATATTCATTAGATATTATCTATAAAAACTAGTTTAGTTTTGTTAATCACCAAAATATATTAAAATTTCATGGGGACAGACTGATCATCAATCTCCCCCTTTTTGGTGATGACAAAACTGAATAATAACATGAATGAAAAATATCTGAAATCAGTCTGAAGATAGGACATGCTAATTTTCTTCTTTTTAAAAATTATTGGAATGTAGTTCAGACATGCTAATTTTCTCCCCCTTTTTGTCATTGAGCAAAAAGACAATCTGAGACAAAGAAAGAAGAGAAAAGATAGAGGCAGATGACCAAGGGAAGTTTCATTAACTTTGAGGTGGTACAGGTAAATAGAAGGCAGGAGACAAAAGAGAGGCAAAATGGGAAATGGTTTCCCATGCCTGCGCTTCCTGCTCTTCAAAATGAGTTTTAAAAACTCCAAAAGACAAAGAGTAAGATGGTCCCATGGAGGAAGCTATCCTTTTGAGATGAAGATCTAGGTGCTGATAGAGAAGATCAGCATATGCATTCTTGTCCATGCTCATCTTGAGGAAACGACGAGTCCCAAAGCTGGCACATGTGAGGAATTGGTCCATGGTCACAGGATAGTGGTTGTGGTTGTCTCTGAGAGCCTTGTGCAGAGCCACATAAACTTTGTATCTTTCCTCCCAGACTTTGAAGGGTCATCAACAAGATGAATAGAATTCATATCCAAGAAAGTAGCTGGAGAAATGGCTGGTTTGCCTTCCCTGGCCTGAGCTTCATTGATTTCAAACAACTACTGAGCTGACAAGGATAGAACTGGGACCATTCTGAGGATGTCAGCCTTTCACATTCAGACAGAATGGGGGCTAGAACTTCAGCACTTACATGCCCCTGGTGATATTCCCTAAATAGGAATCTAGGAAAAGCAACTAGGCAGCCTTTCTGTACTTTAATTCTGCCCATTACCCTGGCAAAACACTCAAAGATGATGGATCCTACAGAGGACTCCATAACTAGAAAATGGATTTGAGGAAGGGCAATTTCTTCAGGCACTTGGAGGGTAGCAAAATCTACCTGAACATCTGAAGTATGTGAGATGTCTGGAGTGAGAGCTGAAATGGCCCTTTTGAACTGGCTGAGCTGAACTTCAGGAAGTCGATGGACATATCTATAGTTGTTGAACAACACATAGTGTCTGACCATCTTGATTTCCTTTTGAATGAAGGGTGCCCAAAGTTCTTGGTGATACATCCTGAACCACTCAGACAAGGTCAGGGAGTGGTCCCTTGGAGGAAATCTGGCAGATTTGGCAAGAATGAATTTCTTTAGGAGATCCTTGTGACCTTTGCCCCATTGATCTTCAGTTTTGGAGTGGGCAAGAGAGAAGATTTTGGACTTTTCAGATTTTGAAAGAGAAGTGTAGGGTAGAATGGTGTTCAAATGATCTGAAAGATTTTGAAAGGGAAGGTTAATGATGGTTGCAAAAACACCTTTGAGAGATATTCTCTGTACAGTGAGTGATGTTTGTTGTCCACTGTGAGAGAAAACCACAAAGGTGGGTATTTGGGTTCAGAGGAAAGGGAGGAAGTAGAAGTGAGTTTCCTCTTCTTGGGGGCAGGACTAGAAGGGTCTGCCCTGTGAATGTGCTCCCCAACCTTCAGCACAGACCTGAGAATGCCTTCCTCAAACTCATCCTTTATCTTTTCCATAAAGGGAGAGTTAAGTTGGGCTCTTTCAGGTATGATAGTGATGAAAGAGGGTGGAGGAGTAGGATGAAGAAAAGAATGTGATGTAGTAGGGAGGTCATCAACTGGTCCAAGGGAGGGACCAGAGGAGGAGGAGGAGGCTCGGCTGAGGATGCTGGAGGGGCCTCAAGTATAGGAGAAGGAGAAGGAATTGTAGTAGAGGAGGTAGGAGAGAGGTGGACTGAGGAGGAAATGGAGTAGGAGAAGAGATTGGTTGGATTGAGGCTTCTTGAATGTTTTTGGAGGAGGAGGAGCTGTAGGAGCTGAGGGTGGAGTTGGAGGGATAGGTGTGTGAGAGGGAGAAGGAGGAGTTGGGGGCTTGGGTGCCAAGGATTCTTCTGCCTCTTTCTGCACAGACTCACTCTCCAATGGCCCTGATGGCCCTGACCCTTGCTCAGCTGGCCCTGGAGGCCCTTTAACCTGATCATTCGGCCCAGATGGCCCTTCAACATTCACTGCTGCCTCTGCTGGTGCTGCTGTTGCTTCTGGCCCTGTTGGCCCTGCTTCTTCTGGTGTTGGCCCTGATGGCCCAGACACATTTTCTCCAGGCTCCTGAGCTGCTGGAGGAGGAGGAGCTTGAACTCCAACTGCCTTAATAATATCCGAGAGCATGCCTTTCATGCTACTCATCTCCTTATTAAACCATTTCATAGCATTTCTGATTTGAGCTAACTCTTTGTTGGCTGAAGCTTGGCTCAGAAATATAGAATTTACATCTGACTGGAGAGAACATAATAGCTCACCTTGCACATTCAGCCTTTCAATCACTGGCTTCAAATTTAGAACAATTTTCTGTTTGACCTGCCTCTCAAAAGGTGTATCAGCCAGGAGAGGAACTTCAGAGGCAACTTCTTTTCCTTTCTTCTTGCCTTCTTTTGCTGGAGGAGGTTGATCATCATCTGAGCTCGAAGAGCTTGCAGTCTCCCCTTCTCTGTCATCCAAATTTGGAGAATCTCTATGCTTTTCCTCCTGATCATCAACATCAGGAGTTGCTTCTACTGAACCTTCTTTTGATAGCTCCCCCTCAATAGGAGCATCTTCTTCATTTGATACTGGCTCCCCCTGAATGGGAGCATCCGCCATCACAGAGTCACCTTGAGCAGCTGGGTGCTCTAGCTCTACTGGAACATCTTCCATTGGTACATCAATGTGGCCTGATGCCACAGCCTCTTCAGCAACTCTGCCACTAGTTTCTGGAGCACTAGTGGTGGAAGGAATCAAATTAATAATATATGAGAGAATAGATGCAACAATAGTTGAGGGTAGTGGGTCCTCAACTAGAATAATATCCTCTGGGAGAATATCCTCAATTCTCCTTTCTGCAAAATTTGAGCTAATTCTTCTGGAAATTCTGAGGCTACAACTGATACTCTTTCTTCTTCTACTGCAACTTCAGGCTGAACTGCTGCTCTAACTGCTGGAACTGAAACTGACTCCACTGGCAAATCTGGAATCATAGCCTCTGATCCCATTTCCTGATGAACAACTGAGGCGTCGTCAATGATGGCTTCGCCTTCAGCAACTGAAGCCTTGAACCAGACACCATTTTCCACAGAGAAGCCACTCTTCTTCAGGTTCCTGGACCTGATTGCTTGGCCCATTTTCTCTACAACTGCCCCAGAAAGATCAACACCGAAGTGTCTGAAGATCTTGGTAAGTAGGTGGGCATAGGGCAGGGACACATTTAACTTGCTCTTGGTGTCCCAAATCTGATCTCTGGCAAATTTCATTCTTTCCATCATCACTGCGGCCATATTTATTTCCTTATTTTGAATGGCCCAGTACATCATGTCAGAGTCGGCCTTTGTGCAAGATGAAAAAGTTGCACTTCTGGGAACTAAATTTGACATACAATAAAATGAAGGAGGCGGTTGAAAGCAGTAGTTGATTTATATCAAGCTTGCCATCCCTTAGCTTGAAGCCCGGCCCTACAATTCCCAAACCTTTCACTTGGGCGTCCACAGTGTGAACCCCACTAAACCCGGAAGACTTTACATCAAACAACATCTTCAGCAACTCAGGGTCTATTCTAATCAGGGTTCCCTTTACTGAAGAAACTAGGGACCCATCTTCCTCTGTTTTCAAACAAACGAAGAATGCTTTTACCAGGTCCGGATAACTAACCTCAGAGAAAGTGGTAACTCCCGTCCACTGCATCTGATTGATCAATTCTACCATGCTGCTCATTCCATTTTTCCTCAGATTAGCAACATCGACTTCTTTATTGCCACAAGCTTCGTCTTCACAAAGGTAAACCTCTCCTGCTGCTCAGGAGTGAGAAACTCGGCGCTGTAGCCACCCAAACTGCCGGCGATGACTGGTGCGGCCATGGATTCAGGTGGGAAGTCTCTGGAGGGTTGAAACGGAAGGAGAAGAGAAGGAATCCTCAAGAAATTTTGCGGGAAGGAGGAGGAAGGTTCAAATTTGCAGAGGGTTGAGGTATGAGTTGTTAGGGCATCGGCTCATGCGACAGGATGAAATGGGGAAAAGGTAGACGATGAGATACGAATCGTTCTGTCATTGATTTTATGAATAAATAAATGCACTGGGGAAAGTGAGGCGCCAAAAGGCGGCAGAAGACGACAAAGGAGTTTGACCATTCAAACCGAATTCAATGAGAGAGCGGTTACAAAGGATAATTTGAATTTCTTTTACTTAAAGCCATGGAGGGAAAAATTACTTAATTCTGAAATTTAATGTGCCAGTTTTAAACAAAACCTTTTTCACAAATTGCACATGCCTAATTCCCTTCTAAGAGATGTGAATTTCTCCTCGGGTAAGGCTTTTGTGAAAATGTCTGCTAACTGACCATTTGTATCAATAAAAGATATTTCAATATTACCATTTGCTACATGATCACGAATAAAATGATATCTAACCTCAATATGCTTGGTCCTTGAATGTTGAACTGGATTCTTGGTGAGATTAATGGCACTGGTGTTGTCACACAATAGTGGAATCGATTTGATATTTAATCCAAATCTTCAAGTTGTTGCTTTATCCATAAGAGTTGTGTACAGCAACTTCCAGCAGCTACGTATTCAGCTTCAGCTGTAGATAGTGCCACTGAATTTTGTTTCTTTGAAGACCAAGATATCAAACATCCTGCAAGAAATTGACAACAACCACTGGTGCTTTTTCTATCTAATTTGCATCCAGCATAGTCAGCATCAAATAACCTACTAAGTTAATTTCACAACATTTTGGATACCACAGACCTAAGTCATGAGTTCTTGCTAAATATCTAAATATTCTTTTCACAGAAATTAAATGTGATTCTCTAGGATCTGCTTGATACCTAGCACACATGCATACACTAAATAAAATATCAGGTCTACTAGCTGTTAAATAAAGAAGTGAACCTATCATACCTCTGTAGATCTTTTGATCTACTTTCTTACCATCTTTATCACTGTCCATTCTTGTTGATGTACTCATTGGTGTTGACAGTGGTTTGGTATTATCGAATCCAAATTTCTTCAAGAGTTCTTTTGTGTACTTTGCTTGACAGATGTGAGTTCCTTCCTTTCCTTGTTTGATTTGTAGTCCAAGGAAATAATTGAGTTCTCCCATCATGCTCATTTCAAATTCTCCCTGCATCAACTTTTCAAAGTACTTGCAAAGGGATTCATCAGTAGAACCAAAAATAATATCATCTACATAAATTTGGACTAGTAAATGTGTTTGACCTTTGACTTTATGAAAAGAGTACTATCTACTTGACCTCTACTGAAACCATGGTTTAAAAGAAAAGAACTAAGCCTTTCATACCAGGCTCTAGGTGCTTGCTTTAAACCATATAATGCTTTGTGTAATTTGAAAACGTGATCTGGAAAATTAGTATCATCAAAACCTGGAGGTTGTTCTACATAGACTTCCTCCTTAATAAAACCATTTAAAAATGCAGATTTAACATCCATTTGAAATAATTTAAATTCAAGCTGATGCATATGCAAGTAATATTCTAATAGCCTCAAGTCTAGCTACAGGTGCATAGGTTTCATCGAAATCTATGCCTTCCTCTTGAGAATAGCCTTGAGCTACCAATCTGGCCTTGTTTCTTAAGATAACACCAGTTTCATCCAGTTTATTTCTGAACACCCATTTGGTGCCAATGACTGGATGGTCTGATGGTCTAGGAACAAGTGACCATACTTGGTTTCTCTTGAATTGATTTAATTCATCTTGCATGGCTAATATCCAAGATTCATCACAAAGAGCTTCATTGACTGTCATCGGCTCTATTTGAGAAACAAATGTTAGGTAATCACAGGGAATTACATTACCTCTTGTTCTTACCCCTACAGATGGATCACCAATAATATTTTCGAGTGGGTGTTCTTTCTTGTGTCTCCATTCCTTTGGAAGATTTTCATGTGAAGTTTCCTTTTGTTGCATGTCTTCCAGAGGTGGATCATCCTTGTCCTCAATAGATGAATTCTTTAGTTTCTTGGATAGCTCATCTGTATCATCATTTTCACTATCTTCTTCCTTTCTCAAGGAAGGGTTAGTTTCATCAAAAATAATATGTACAGACTGTTCAATTAATAAGTGCGTTTATTAAATACTCTATAGCCTTTGGGTTTAGAGGTGTACCCCATGAAGATACCTTCATCTGATTTGGCATCCAACTTACCAATGTCCCTTTTTCCATTGTTGTGGATGAAACAAGGACATCCAAAAGTCCTGAAGTGGCTGATCTTTGGCTTCTTCCCTTTGAACAGTTCATATGCAGTCTTCTTCAGGATTGGCCTGATCATTACTCGGTTGATAATGTAGCTTGCTGTGTTGACTGCTTCAGCCCAGAAGTATCTTGGCAGATCATATTCTGAGAGCATAGTTCTTGCCATATCCAATAGGGTTCTATTCTTTCTCTCAGCGATACCGTTTTGCTGTGGTGTTCTTGGTGCTGAGAAATTATGCTCAATTCCCTGATCATCACAGAATCTAGCAAACTTTTCATTCTGAAATTCACCACCATGATCTGATCGGATAGACACAATGCTGAACTTCTGATCTTTCTGGACTTTCTTGCTGAAACTGACAAAATTTTCGAAAGTGTCATCTTTATGCTCTAGGAATGATACCCATGTGAATCTTGAGTAGTCATCGACTATGACAAATCCAAAGTTCTTTCCTCCAAGACTGGTAGTCCTCATTGGCCCAAATAGATCCATATGAAGGAGCTCTAAGGGTTTTGAGGTGGTCACCACCGTCTTTGACTTGAAGGAGCTCTTGGTGTGCTTTCCCTTAGCACAAGGTCTACAGACACCATCCATTTTTGCACTGACCTTAGGTAGACCTTCCACAAGATTCTTCTTCAGCAATTTTCTCATGCCATCTATACTGCAATGACCTAGTCGTCTGTGCCATAATTCAGTAGATTTATCCTTATTTGCTGCCAGACAGACATCTTGTTCCTTGAGTTCCTCAAGATAGAGCACATACAAATTCTTTTCTCTATTAGCTTCAAAGATGACTGCTCCATCCTTCAGTATGCTGCACTTTGACTCTTGAAACTTGATCTGATGGCCTCTGTCACACAGCTGGCTGATGCTAATAAGGTTGTGCTTCAATCCCTTGACTAATAACACATCTTCTATGACTGTTTTTCCTTTGTTATTCACAGAGCCACTGCCTATCACTGTTCCTTTCCCATTATCTCCATAAGTGACTGTTCCTTCTTCAGCTTGGAGATGAGAGAATAACTTCTGGTTTCCTGACATGTGCCTTGAGCACCCACTATCCAAATACCATTTGGATGCTCGAGGGATAACCTGAAATAAAAACATCAAGTTTTAGGTACCCAAATTCTTTTGGGTCCTGATGGGTTAGTATCATTTATTTTACTTTTTATTATCCATTTCTTATGTCTTGTTGGGCATGTCGTTATGATATGTCCTAACTTGTTGCAGTGACTACAGCAGGATAATTTGGTTATTTTTCTATATATTTGAAATCAGCTTTGTATGCTATATCTTGTTCAGGTACAAATTTTGGTGTTGGATATGTTTTAGGATAAACTATGGTTTCCTCATTATCTGGGGGTGTATATCCTAATCCATTTTTCTTCTTACCTGATCTTCTAGCACCTTTTAATATGAGGGAGTTTTTACCATTGGTGAATTTTTCTAATGTGCTAGATAACTGTATATTTTCTTCTGTTAGTGTTTTGATTTCAGTTCTTAGTTCATCTATATTTTCCTGTTTTTCAAGTTTAATTATTTGTTCATTCTTAGCTTTTAAGTCTTCACATAACAGTTCATTTCTTCTTTTAAGTTCAGTTATTTGACTTTCTAATTGATCATTTTCTGATTTTAGATCTGAGTTTGTGTTTTCTATACAAACTATATTTTTCTTGCTTACTTTTAATAGTTTGGTTACTTCTTTATATTTTTCATATAGTTCGTTGAAAGCCTCTTCTAAACTATCGGAATCTGAACCATTGCATGAATCAAAAGAAGAGTCAGAGGTTACCTTTTCTTCAGTATTAGCCATGAAGGCCAAGTTGGCTTCTTCTTCATCGCTGCAGGAGCTTGACTCACTGTCTGAGTCGCTACTGTTTTCCCATGCTGCTGCCATCGCCTTCTTTTTGTACTTTCTGAACTTCTTGGAGCTGTCTTTCTTCCTGAACTCCGCTTCTTAAATTTTGGACACTCAGCTTTAATGTGTCCAGGCTTCTTACACTCATAGCAGATGGGTTCTGCTTTCTTCATCTCTTTTCCATCTGGCTCTTGAAGTCCTTATTCCTTTTGAAGTGCCTTCTACCTGATTGGAACTTCTTCTTCTTAGCCAAAATCCACTGCAATCTTTTAGATAGCATTGCTTCCTCATTCTCGCTGTCTGCATTACTTTCACTCTCAGCTGAACTTGCTTTTGGTGAATCTTCTTCAGCTTTTAAGGCGTTGGAGTGCTTCTTTCTGCTAGATGACTCTCCCAGCCTTTCCATGTTGATCTCATGGGCCATGAGGGACCCAATGAGCTTTTCTACTGACATTCTCTTCAGGTCATTAGCTTCTTCTATTGCTGTGACCTTTGGGGTCCATGAGGACGGTAAGGATCTAAGTATTTTTCTCACCATGTCTCCAATCTCATAAGTTTTCCCCAGACCAGCTAGTCCATTTGTGATGTCAGTGAACCGGCTGAACATTTGAGTTATGGATTCACCTGATTGCATATGAAATCTCTCATACTGAGTGACAAGAATGTCGATTCTTGTTTCCTTTACCTTGTCTGTGCCTTCAATGTGATCCTGAGCTTTTCCCACATCTCCATTGAGGATTTGCAGGCAGAAACTCTGTTGAACTCCTTCTTACTTAGAGCACAACATAAGATGCTCTTTGCTTTGCAATTCAAGGAGATCTTCTTTCTGTCATCATCTGTCCATTGAGCTTTCTCATTTGTGACTACCAGATCACCTTCTTCTACTATGGACCAAATTTGATAGTCGTGGCCTTGTAGAAAGTATTCCATTCTGGTCTTCCAGTAAGGATAATCTTCACCATCAAAGAGAGGGGGTCGGTTGACAGACTGACCTTCAATGTTACCTTGGGCTGCCATGGATCTTTACTCTTCAGATCGTTGGATCCTTTCTTTGTCGAAGAGACTTGCTCTGATACCACTTGTTGCCCAGTTGAAGCCCAGAGGGGGGGGGGTGAATGGGTCTTTTAAAAATAATCTACAAGACACCTGTAACTAAAAATATTCACACAAAGTTCTTCGAAGGAGGTTAGTTGACTGTTAGTTTAAATATCAAACACACAAAGAAGACAATCACACAACACAGATTTATCCTGGTTCGGACCTCCTTTCCTTAGGAGTCCTACGTCCAGTCCCCGAGCAACAACTCAGGATTTCACTAACTAGGGTACAGTCCCCCTAAGGACGTAACAACAACCAGCTTAGCTGGTCTTCCTTCACACCCGAAGGGAACAACAACACCCTGGATACCTCACCAGGTCTTCCTTCACAACCGAAGGGAACTACACCCTGGATACCACCAGGTCTTCCTTCACACCCGAAGGGAACAACAACACAAAGAGAATTAAATGAAAATCAAGCCCCTAGATCAAGCTTTTAACAAGCCAAGATCTGAAGCAACTAGCACTGAGAGCAAGAATCTAAACAAGGCACACTCTCAGAACTACACGGGCTCTCTTAGAGAATCTATTACAGCACATAGAGCAAAAGAGCTGAAGGTGATGAGGAAGGTAATTCTTGGCTCTGGACTTCTTGCAGAAGAGTTTTAAACGTTTGAACGCGAGATCTTGTTCTCAATTTCGTTGGTTCTTTTTCTTCTGTCTTTGAGTTTATATCTCCTCCTTTTGAAATACAGCCGTTGAAGTATCCGTTGTCTCTTGGATTGATAGACGTTAGACTGGTTGACATTTTGGAAGCTTCAACTATCTTTTATCCATTTGAGCACGCAAAGAGATAGTGTCTTCTGACGTCTATAGGTCCAACGTTGTATGATAGAAAGTCTTCAGGACCCTGCACACATTAAATGCTAGACAGTAGACAACTCAAACTGTCTCTTGTTGTCAGTATACGTTGATGTGAGTATTCACTAGAGTAGTAATCCCAAATAGCTTGTTTTAAAAGATGTATACAGAGTAAGCACAATAATGGACGATATTGTCTGCATACATGCAGAGATACGTTCAGAACTCATAAATACAGGAGTGACAGATAGATATATGCGTGACTTTGACTAGTCAACGCTTCAAGAGACAAGATACAAATCAAGTTGATATAAACTGTAGAGTCGTTGTCTATATGACTTATGAAATCGTTATGAATACTAACAAGTCATTATAGAGAGCAAATCGTTATGAACACTTATCAAGTCGTTATGAGCTCTAAAGAAATCGTTGCGCAAAGCAAATCGTTATGAACACTTATCAAGTCATTATGAGCTCTAAAGAAATCGTTGTGCAAAGCAAATCGTTATGAACACTTATCAAGTCGTTATGAGCTCTAAAGAAATCGTTGCGCAAAGCAAATTGTTATGAACACTTATCAAGTCGTTATGAGCTCTAAAGAAATCGTTGCGCAAAGCAAATCGTTATGAGCGAGCAAGTCATTTCGAGTTCTGAAGAAATCGTTACGGTAACTTATAGAGTCGTTGCGACGAGCAAGTCGTTACGAGTTTTAAGGAAATCGTTACGGTAACTTATAGAGTCGTTGCGACGAGCAAGTCGTTACGAGTTCTAAGAAATCGTTACGGTAACTTATAAGTCATTGCGACGAGCAAGTCATTACGAGTTCTAAAAAAATCGTTACGGTAACTTATAGAGTCTTGCGACGAGCAAGTCGTTACGAGTTCTAAAGAAATCGTTGCGATGACTTATAGAATCGTTGTGACAGGCTAGTCGTTACGCTTTCTAAAGAAATCGTTGCGATGACTTATAGAGTCGTTATGACAGGCAAGTCGTTACGCTTTCTAAACAAATTGTTGCGATGACTTATAGAGTCGTTATGGCATCGACTTGTTTGAAACAACATGACTTTTCGGTCTTATAAGGAAATCGTTATGAGTTTCAACAGAAATCGATATGGACTTAGAGAAATATCATGTTGAAAAGATTAAAGCTTCAGAAAGTAATGCATACCTTTATTGGCTTGATTGACCTTGGTATTTTTCCTGTACTTTAAGACTTATGAAATATTCATTAGATATTATCTATAAAAACTAGTTTCGTTTTGTTAATCACCAAAATACATTAAAATTTCATGGGGACAGACTGATCATCATTATTAAGGAGGAAGTTTATGTAGAACAGCCTCCAGGCTTTGATGACACTAAATTTCCGAATCATGTTTTTAAATTACACAAAGCATTATATGGTTTAAAACAAGCACCTAGGGCCTGGTATGAAAGGCTTAGCTCTTTTCTATTAAACCATGGTTTTATCAGAGGTCAAGTAGATAGTACTTTGTTCATCAAATCTAAAGTCAAACATATATTGCTTGTTCAAATTTATGTTGATGATATAATATTTGGTTCTACTGATGAATCTCTTTGCAAGTACTTTGAGAAGCTTATGCAGGGAGAGTTCGAGATGAGCATGATGGGAGAGCTCAACTACTTCCTTGGATTGCAAATCAAACAAGGAAAGGAAGGGACTCACATCTGCCAAGCTAAGTACACCAAGGAACTCTTAAAGAAGTTCAGATTTGATAATGCCAAGCCACTGTCAACACCTATGAGCACATCAACAAGGATGGACAGTGACAGGGACAGTAAGAAGGTAGATCAAAAGATCTACAGAGGTATGATAGGTTCATTACTTTACCTAACTGCCAGTAGACCTGATATACTGTTTAGTGTATGCATGTGTGCTAGGTATCAGGCAGATCTTAGAGAATCCCATCTAATTTCAGTAAAAAGAATTTTTAGATATTTAACTAGAACTCATGACTTAGGTCTTTGGTATCCAAAATCTTGTGAAATTAATTTAGTAGGATACTCTGATGCTGATTACGCTGGATGCAAAATAGATAGAAAGAGCACCAATGGTTGTTGTCAATTCCTTGCAAGATGTCTGATATCGTGGTCCTCCAAGAAACAAAATTCAGTAGCACTGTCAACAGCTGAAGCTAAGTACGTAGCTGCTGGAAGTTGCTGCACACAACTCCTATGGATCAAGCAACAACTTGAGGATTACGGGCTACATATCAAGACAATTCCACTGTTATGTGACAACACCATTGCTATAAATTTAACCAAGAATCCAGTACAACACTCAAGGACTAAACACATTGAGGTTAGATACCATTTCATTCGTGATCATGTAGCTAATGGTAACATAGATATTTCATTTATTGATACAAATAATCAGTTAGCAGATATCTTCACAAAAGCCTTACCTGAAGAGAGGTTTACATCTCTTAGAAGGGAATTAGGCATGTGTAAAGTGTGAAAGATTCATCTATATAAAACTAAAATATAAATTATCAAAATGCTAATTATTTTTCCTCCCCGGATTTAAGCAAATTTCCATAGAAACGTTTGTGTTAAGCCACTCCTATCGATTCGCTATTTTATATAAGTCCTTTATTCCTATTGAACTGGTCACTTTGTCATTTTCCGTCATAATGGCGGTTCTATTTTGGGAAAAAGGTCTATTCATCCCGAAATCTGTGTGAGAACGATTCACCTCCTACCTGTATCTCTCTCTCGTTCACCTGCCTGAGGCGATACCTTAACGACTCCGGCATCGACTCTCTGGGATTTCAAGCTTCCAACCACTTCCCGCCAGAAATTTCTTGAGGGCTTCTGTTCCATTCCTCTTTCTAGTCCTCCAGAAACTTTCTCCGTTCAAATCCATGGCCTCTTCTGGTAGTTCCGATAGCGTCGGGGCTACAGAGCCGAATTTCTTACCGCCGAGCAGCAAGTAAGGTTTGCGTATGTGAAAATCAAGCTATGCGGTCACAAAGTAGTGGATGTGGCAGATTTACAGAAGAATGGAATGGGGAGCATCGTCAAAGCTTTGGACAGATTGAAGTGGACGAAGATGGCTACTATCTTTGAAGTAAGTTTTCCAGACCTGGTAAAAGCTTTTTATGTGTGTCTGAAGTCAGAGGCAGATGGGACCTTGACTTCCATGGTCAAGGGAACGCAGATTAGGGTCACACGAGACTTATTAGCATCCCTCTTTGGTGTGACTACCTCCGGACACAGTGGAGTTCACACTGTGAACATCCAAGAGAAGGGTTTAGGGATAGTTGGTCCCGAGTTCAGACTGAAAGATGACAAGATTGATGTAAACCAGTTGAATGCATTTAATCGCATATTGCACTTTGTAGTTTGTCAGATTGTGGTTCTCAGAAGTGCTACTTTTTCAACTTGCACAAGGGCTGATTCAGATTTGATGTTCTGGGCCATCAAGAACCAAGAAATCAACACGACAGAGCTCATGATTGAAAGGATGAAGTTTGCAAGCGCACAGGTATGGGACACAAAGAGCAAGCTAAATGTTTCTCTACCTTATGCCCATCTCCTGACGAATATTTTTCAGCACTATGGCATAACTGTAGTAAGAGATGTGCCTGAGAAGATGGGCCAAGCTATCCGGTCCAGAAATTTAAGGAAAAGCGGTTTTTCAGTTGTCAATGGGGTTTGGATGAAGACTTCTGTAACTGAGGGTGAAGCCAACATTGGCGAAGCCCAAGAGGTCCAAGAAGCAGAACCAGCAGTAGCAGTAGAACCAGTAGCAGCGTCAGTCGTAGTTCAAGAGGAGCCAGCAGTAGCACCATCAGCAGCAGTAGCAGTATCAAGCAGCAGGATTGAGGATATCCCTCCTGAGGACATTGAGCCTGTTCGGCATAGTTCAGAGGATCCTCTTCCCTCTTCTCGAGTAGGCTCAGTACTTAGAGAAGTACTAGAATCCATCCATAGCTCCTTGAGGGATCTAGTAGCTAGTGAACTTCTCTTTACAAAAGCTGTGGCATCAGGCCACACTGAAGATGTTATTTTGGATGAAGCTCCCATTCAGGGGGAGCAATCAATTGAAAAAGAAGCGACAACAAGTCAGGGGGAGCAAGCAGTTGCTCAAGAAGACGTTATTATGGAAGATGCTCCTATTGAAGGGGAGCAATCTGTTGATGAGCATATTCAGGAAGAAGTAGCTGTGGCATCAGGCCACACTGATGTTCATTTGAAAGAAGCCTCTGTCCAGGAGACAGAGCAAGCAGCAGCAGACCATGTAGATGTACCTATGAAGGATACCCCTACTGAAAGGGAAGTATTGGGAGAAAAAGAAGGTCAGACTCAGGGGGAGCGAAATGAAAATCCTCCAGTAAATGACTTTCAAGAAGGAGTAACCGCCAGTTCTTCTGATTCGGATGATCAGGAGACTCATGCTGATCTTGAGGAGCCCGTTGCTAGGGGCAGTGAGAAGGGAAAGGAAGTTGCCTCTGAGGTTCCTCTTCTTGCAGACACTCCATTTCAGAGGCAGGCGAGGCAGAGGTTTATCATCAACCTAAAGCCTGTGATAGAAAGATTAGATGCTCAAGGTGAGATACTGTGCTCAGTGCAATCAGATGTCAACTCTATTTTTATGAGCCAGGCTTCTGCAACAAAAGAGATGTCACAGGTCAAGAATGCAATCAGATGGCTAAATAAAGAAATGGGCAGTATGAAGACTTTGTTATTAGATGTTCTGAAGGAAATAAGGTCTCAAGCACCTCCTGCTCCTACACCTTCTGTGCCTCAACCATCTGGAGCACCACAAGAAGAAGGATCATGGCCATCAGGGCCACAAGAAGAAGGATCAGGGCCATCAGGGCCACCAGAAGAAGGATCAGGGCCATCAGGGCCACCAGAAGAAGGGTCAGGGCCATCAGGGCCACAAGAAGAAGGGTCAGGGCCATCAAGGCCAATGGGGTCTGCGCAGATTCCGGCAGAGGAAGCAGCTTCAGCTCCAGAGCCCCCAGCTCCTTCACCTATTCAGACACCAGCCCCTCCTTCTCCACCTTCATCCTCAACAGCACCCCCAGCTCTTCAACCATTTAAACAACCACTACCCAGAGTCATCTCTTCTCCGGCTCCATTCTCTTCACCATCCACTGCATCTCCTGTTTCTTCCACTCACATTCCCTCAGCCTCCTCATCAGCTGGAGCCTCCTCATCTTCTGGTCCCTCTTCCGTTGAACCAACAGATGTCCCTCACTCCACCTCACATTCCTTTCTTCATCCCTCTGCTCCTCCCTCCTTCATTACAATCATTCTGGAGAGTGCTCAGATTGATGCCACGTTTCTTAGGCACATCAAAGATGAGTTTGAAGAAGCTATTCTCCGTTCTGTCTTGAAAGTTTCTTCTTACATTCACAGGACAGGCTCTTCTAGTCCTGCTCCTAAGAAAATAAAAATATCCTCCTCCTCTTCAATTTCTTTTGAATCCCGTTATCCACCTCTATGGTTTTCCCTCACAGTGGACAACAAAAATAAACCACTCTATAGGGAATTCCTCCAGAAAGTCATTTTTGCCACCATTTTTAATCTTCCACACCTAAATCTCACTGATCATCTCAACACTATTCTGCCTTATACCTCTCTATCAAAATCTAAAAAATCCAAAATTTTCTCCCTCGCTGAGTGTAAACTTGAAGAGCAGTGGGGAGTCACAAAGCTCTGTATAATAAGTTTCTTCTTGCCAGATCAGCCAGGTTCCCTCCCCGAGATCACTCCTTGTCTTTATCAGAGTGGTTCCAGATCCATCACAAGGACATCTGGGCTCCATTCATTCAGAAGGAAATCAAGATAATCAGATATTTTCAAATGTTCAATGACTATCGATATCTCCATCGTCTTCCTGAAATTCAGCTTGGCCAGTTTAAGCAAGCCATTCGAGCTCTTGGATCTCATGATGCTCATTCTGAAGCAATTCAGGTTGATTTTGCTACCCTGGAGTTACCAGATGTGGTGTTTCTTCCCCCTCTTCACTCTCTGATCATGGATTCCTCAGTTGGCTCAATTATTTTTGAGCGTTTTGCCAGAGTTATGGGCAGAATTAAAGTGCAGAAGGGCTATCTGGTTGCTTTCCACAGATTTCTGTTTAGAGAGTACCACCAGGGCCATGTCAGTGCTGATACTCTTGCTCCAGCCCTGTCAGAATGCGAAAGACTCTCTCCTAAAGATTGGGTCCGTTTCTATCCTCTTTCAGCACAACAACTCACTGCTATAAATGAGTCTCAAGCCAGGGATGGTAATCCTCAAATGTCCGCCGCTACATTTCTTGACTTGAATTGCATTCACCTTGTCAATGATCCCTATCAAACCTGGGTTGAAAGGTACAAGGTGTATGTAGCCTTGCGGGTAGAATTGAAGCACAAGCAGAACTTCTATCCCATCTCTATGGATCAGTTTCTTGCCTGTGCCAGCTTTCAGAAAGTTTCCTTCCTTAAAGTTTCTCTCGACCGTCATCAGTATGCTCGGCTCCTAGATGAGCAGCTAGTTCATAATCTTCGAAGGATGGCTCCCATCATGGGACCTTCTTACTCTATTGAACCTGGGGTGTTTAGACAGTTTTTTGAAAGCAGGAAGAACAGGCCTGGGAAACTATTTCTCATTATGCATCTCTTTTGTCTCCTGTTTTCTATCTTCCTGTACCCCCTCAAGCATAATTCAATCCTTTTGTGCTCTCTCATTCTCTTCTTCTTTATCGAAAGCATTGATTATTTTGCTTGAATGACAAAAAGGGGGAGAAATATTGCATTTATGAATACATTCCTCATGTTATCTCCTCAATCATACTTAAAAATCATTTCAGATAATGTGTGCTTATTTCTAAGTTTTGTCATCACCAAAAAGGGGGAGATTAATGATCAGTCTATCTCCATGTAATTTAATTCAATTGCACATCTATTTTGGTGATTAACAAAACAATGATAAATGTTTAACCTAACAATTTATTATGAGATTTCAGCACAGGAAATAAACCAAGGGTAAACAAGCCAATCAACTATGATGTAAGTATTCATCACTCTACAACAATGTAAGTTCGAAGTATTATATCTGTCTAAGTTCATAACGATTTCTATGAAGCTATAACGATTTCCTTACATTCATAACGATTTCATATTCATAAGGATTCACTATGTGCTTTTATCGATTTGGGCAGTATAACGATTTCTACGATTTGCCCTCACAACGATTCGATAAGTGATTGCAACGATTTGCCCTCACAATGATTCGTTAAGTGATCGCAACGATCTGCCCTCACAACGATTCATTAAGTGATCGCAACGATTTGTCCTCACATCGATTTGTTAAGTATTCATAACGATTTACCCTCGTAACGATTTCTTTAGTGATCGTAACGATTTGCTATCATAAAGATTTCTTTAGTAGTCATAACGATTTGCTATCATAACGATTTCTTTAGTGGACATAACGATTTGCTATCATAACGATTTTTCTAGTGATCACATCGATTTGCTTATCGCATCGATTTCTTAAGTGAGAACAACGATTTGCTCTCACATGGATTTCTTTATAACATCATAACGACTTGTACATCGATTTGTTCATAATGTCATAAAGATTTGTACATGGATTTGTTTATAACATCATAACGACTTGTACATCGATTTGTTCATAACATCACAACGATTTGTACATGAATTTGTTCATAATGTCATAACGATTTGTACATCGATTTGTTTATAACTTCATAATGATTTGATTATTAATACATATAACGATTTGTGTGTGCATCTCTTCACTTATGAATACACAACGATTCACTCATTTGCACAACGATTTCATAAGTCATGTATATAACGATTTCATGGAAGACAACGATTCGATTTTCGAGCTAATTTTTAATACGTTGAAAAGTCAAAGTCTTCATGCATATTTATGTCAGCTGTGCATTTATGAAGACTGAATGTATCACTGCATGAATGCAGATGATATCTTCCATTATCATATCTTCTCTATAAACATCTTTTAGAACAACAAAATGGCATTACTATTTTGATGAACATTCGTTCTAACGTTGACTGACAACAAGAGATAGCTTAGCTGTCTATTGTTCAAGCTTTAAATATGTGCAGGTCTCTGACAGCATCCGTAATACAACGTTGGACAAAATGGAAGCCAAAGAAGATTACAGAAGATCCTCTCTCTCTTTGCGTGCATGAAAGGATAAATGACTATTGACAGGAAGCTTTCAAGTGTCAAGCAGTCTAACGTACACTTATGCATAGAGACAACGGGCACTTCAATGTTCGAATTTCAAAAGATGATATATATATAGAAGAATGAAGTTCCTGTAGGAGAAAGTAGGAGAACGATTAGAGAACAACAAATTACAACGCCTTCAATCTTCTGCAAGCTTTTCTTAGAGCCAAGCAAAAACTCCCATTAGTCTTAGCTCTTGCTCTCTGTGCTAAGTTCAGATCTGTGAGAGAGCCTTTTGTTCTGAGAAGAGTCCTTGATTGTAGATATTTTTTCTTCTTAGTCCTTGCTTCAGATCAAGCGGTGTTCTATAAGCTTGATCTAGGGGCATCATCTCTTTGAACACATTCTCTTGTGTTTGTTCCCTTCGATTGTGAAGGAAGACCTGGTGTGGTATCCAGGGTGTTGTTCCCTTCGGTTGTGAAGGAAGACCTGGTGGGGTATCCAGGGTGGTGTATTTCCCTTCAGATTGAAGGAAGACCAACTACTGTTGGGTGTGTAAGGGTCCATAAGGGGGACAGTACCCTTGGGTTAGTGAAATCCTGAGATATTGCTCAGGGACTGGACGTAGGACTCCTAAGGAGAGGAGATCCGAACCAGGATAATTTTCTGTGTTGTGCGATTGCTTTTGTGTGTTTATCTTTGTCTTCACTAACACCAACAATCTGCGAAGTGTTGTTTTTGTGACTATTGTGTGAACATGATTTGAGTATCAAATAATTTTAATATCCCATTCACCCCCCCCCCCCCCTCTGGGCTAGCTAGCTGGGCAACATGTCTATCAGACTCACTTCCACCATCCTGAGTGATGGGGTAAATCTTGTCAAAGAAAAATTCAATTGTTTTCAATTTATAATGGGGATCTAAGATACATCCAAATGATAAAATCAAGCTCAATGTGCTCCAATATTTATTGAACTTTTCCAACATACGTGCAGCCATAGAGACAATAAAAGGGCATGAATCTTTCAGCCACTTCTTCAATGTGCAATGAATCAAACAAACATCATTGAAGTAAATATTTGCAGTGGGATATTTAGTGGTAGAAAATCTCTTTGTAACACGATAGAACAATTCTAGGCAATCTTTAGCAACTTTCACATTCTCCTATTCTTCATGACTAGGAGGACCATTGTAATCACTGTCAAAATATGACAATCGTTCAATGCATCACGAAATTCATAGGCTACTGGAAGCATCATGTAAGTTGAATTCCATCTGGTTGGAACATCTAGGACTAACTTCTTTTTTAGTGCACTTGTTTGCTCCGCAGCCTTCTTAAAGTAATCTAACCGTACATGAGAACTTCTAACATGTCGAACACTTTCACGAATTTTAGAAACTGTCATTTCCAATGGTTGCAATCCAACTTGAACAATCAAATTAAGAATATGGCAACAACAATGAACACGAAAAAGTGCACCATTTAACAGAAGACGACCACGAGGTTGCAAAAGTTGACAAAGCTCTCTTGTCAGCACATTATTGGAAAAACATTATCTAAAATCACACTACATATTTTGCCATCAATATTCCAATCAAACAACTTAGCTTTAATCACCTTAGCAATTTCAACACCACTATGAGATTTCACATTCACAAAGTTAAGAATTCTCTTTTGCAAATTCCAATCTTTATCAACAAGTCATGACATGTAAGAAATAGTGCCAATAGAAGTCTAAAGATCTGTTGTAATACTAACACGAGATGTTGTCTCCTTCAACATGTCATAAAGCTTTTGCTTCTCTTTCTCATATATTTCAAACATTTGATTTTACAGTTGTCCAACTAATAGACTTGAATTGCGGCTGCAAAGAACTGCAAATACTCTAAAAAAGCATGTTCAACAAATGAAAATGGCACTTCATGCACAATGATCATTTTGCCAAGTCTTCTCTACAATTTCTTGACTAAATTGAAAATTTTCAAGTGTCATGCTTCCTTCATTACTTGTACTCCCAAGTTTTAAAAGCATCTGTCCTACAGAATCTTGTTTCATGTTTCTTCTTTTGTAATGATACAATGATTTATATGTGATCTCAAATGTGAAGTCTCAATCTTGCTATCCCCAGATAACTTTTTATGACAATGGTGGCATTCAGCCATATAAGTACCATCTTCCTTTAAAATTCTATCAAAATCATTCCAACTGTGGATCTCAACTTTCTTTTCTTGGCATGCTCAGGATGACAGGATGTTTTTGCATGAGATGATACTTGTGTGTTGCTTTCTGCTTCTATTTCAATATTGTCACTGATAAATGATGATAAAAGTCATAAAAATCCTTTACAAATTGGACAGTAAGCAAATCATAAATGATAGTAAATACATAATCAAAATTAATGAAGATTTACCTTTGACTTTGAGGCGTAGAAATCTCCTTTGCCATTGCATCAACAAGAGGGTATGAAAAATCTCCTTCTGCCATTTTAACATAGATCTTATGTCAAAATAGCTGTTATTATAGATACTAAATGGGGAAAAACAAATCCTCCGCATGCCCCCATTACAACCCCTGCTACTACCGCATTACACCCCCATCACAGGCCCTGCTACTACCGCGTTACACCCCCATCACAGCCCCTACTACTGTCGTCTACCCATCGCGCAAGTCGGCATGGAGAGCTCAAGCTCTCCGTCTCCGACCTCCCCATGCTCTCCTGCCACTACATCCAGAAGGGCCTCCTCTTCCCAAGCCCCCCCTCCCCGTCCAGCACCTCCTCTCCCTCCTCCGCTTCTCCCCCCCCCCCCCCCCCCCCCCCCCCCCCTTGTAAGATCATCTCTAGCCCCCCCCTGTGAGATCATCTCCAGTCCGCCCTCCCTGTGAGATCATCTCTAGTCCACCGCCCCCCCGTGAGATCTGCAGAGGAAGGGGCCGCCCCCCTCCCCCCCCTTGTGAGATCATCTCCAGTCCGTCGCCCACCCCCAATAGCCCCCTCGCCTCCCCCCAGCCAAGTGAGAGAGAGAGAGAGAGAAGAGAGAGAGAGAGAGAGAGAGAGAGAGAGAGAGAAAGAGCAGGGAGAGACAGACATTGTCTGTGCGTGACTGCATGTGTTCTGTACATACCTGAGGGGAGAAGCGCCAATTGTGTAGGCCGGAGACGTCGCCAGTGTAGTTGCCGGCGGCGATCAAGGGCGACAGCCGCGGCCCGCTACAAACCCTAGCCCTAGGTATTCTCTCTGGGAGACAAGGAAGGAGGAAGGGAAGGGCGTCCTGGCGTCTGGGCGTCGTGGTGGGTGAGGACCGAGGCGACTGGGGAGTGGGGAGGAAAGTTGTTTTTGTTAATTTTTAATTAATCAGAAATCAAAAATCGGTTTCAAAAATAGGTGGTTCCGAGTCCGATACCGATATCTTATCGAAAAACCCGATACCGATTCCGATAAGAAATTGGTATCATTTTTTAATTTTGAATCCATTAATTTTTATCGGTATCGGGTCGAAAAATCAGATTTTCGGTTCCGTTTAGTTTAGAGTCTTTCCAACATTTTTATTTAATTTAAAGATCATGTTATATTCTCCTGATAATGGTTTTTCGATTTATTTCCAATTAGAATAATTAGTCACAATGTGTTGTAACTTGGCCAATCGAATTTTTCATTCCACGAAATTTTTCATGGAACATTTAGGAATATTATTTAGTGTTGAACAACTATTTTTACGGAATTTTCCGATAGGTTCTTGTACATGCGATAATGGTACGTATGTTACTATTATTTATGGAAATTATTTAGTCCCAATTATTTCAATTTTTAATACTTGTGTCGGATATTTTTACTCAGCTTGAAACATTTCTCCATGATGCATGATATAAGCATCAGTGGTGAAGAATCCCCCCCCCCCCCCATGGGCCATTTGTAGGCCCATCCAACACGCGTATTGGACCCGAAATTTGTGCATGGTAATGCATGCAAGCGGGTCCATGTGATTGCATGTTAAATATTTTCATTGGTAAATTTTTTCCGCTAAGGAATAGTTTTTACATGAAAACCAAAAGCATAACTATTCATTTGGTTCTCAGTTAAATATTTTTTATGGTTATTTGTGTAAATAGAAGATTACAAAAAAGTGAAAAGTCAACAACATTATGGTCTATTTAGTTGTATGTAAAATATTTTAATAGGGAAACAATTTATTATAGAATAATTTTTACATGAAAATGAAAAACCGCAATTGTTCATTTGGTTGTTAGGTAAATATTTTCATTTGTGTGAACAGAGAAAAAGATGAAATGTCAATAGCATTAAATGTGAGGTTTTACTACAAAATTACATGAAGGGGCATGAGATCTTATGATCCACTCAGAGTCATGTACTCTTTGTGCACTATTTAACACTATTCATCATTTTTTTATTTTACTTTATTTTTTATTTTTAATATATATTTTTTAAAAAGTAAAAAATTAAGATAACTAATGAAAAATAACTAACTTTGACAAAAACAATTTAAAGTAGGAGAAATAAAAAATAAAACACAACTTGAATGAATAGTATTCTACATATATTTTAATAAAAAATAAAAATCAAATTAACTAATAAAAATAATTAAATTTAACAAAGACTACTTAAATGAGTACTGGAAAGAAATAAAATACAATTTGAATGAATAGTGCCTAACAATTGTCACTGTAGCTAGAAGAAGGCGGGGCAGCATGGAAAATGGCCTCCGCATTTTTATCGTAGATGCCAAAATCTGGAATTTTTAGGATAAAGTTTTCTAGATTTATTTTTCAGGATACCAAATGATCTAAAAAATAAAGTTTTCCCAGAAAAACTTTTTCCTAATGGGATTTTCCGTTGAAACAAACAGACCCTAAATGTGAACTTTTACCAGAGAGTTGTATGGGGGTGCATAGGATATTGTGGTCCACTCCAATGAGAGGGGGCCACATATCTCTAGTGCACTATTAATCAAAATTTTTATTTTACTTTATTTTTATTTTTAATATTTAAAAAATAAAAAAAACAACTAGTGGAAAACGAATAACTTTGACAAAGACAATTTAAATTAGGAGAAATAAAATAAAACATAACTTGAATGAATAGTGTTCTATACATTTTTAATAAAATTTAAAATCAAACACTAATTAAAAATAATTAGATTTGACAATTGACGACTTAAATGAGGGGAAAAAATAAAAAAAACACATGAATGTATAGTGCTATAAAGGTTGACATTGTAGTTGGATTGAACGAAGAAGTCTCCGGACTTTTACTGTGGATACCAAAATCCAGAACTTTTAGGCTGAGATTTTACATATTTTACTTCTCAAAAATATCAATGACTAAAAAAATAAAATTTATCTTGAAAACGTTTTCCTGGGTGAGGTTTTAAGGTTAAACAGACCCTAAGTTCAACTAAAATCGACATTCTTTTCTTTTATATAATTTAATAATATATTTGATATTCTCATTGCAATCACAGTCGCAACGGTTGTCTTTTTTTCCCATGCAAGTTTTATTGTAATTAAGCTAAAAAAGAAAAATACTATAATCTTAATCACAGAAAATATGGAAACAAATACTAACATTGTTTATCTTCTTGCATTGATAATAGAAATAACAAATTACTCGCTCAGAGAGTAAAGTCGGTAGAAAACATTCTAATGGGTTGTGAAGTAAGAGTGGTTTACAATTTGCAAGGCTAAAGGTCTGTTTGTTTGAATAGAAAACTTGGGTTTAGGAAATAATTTTTAGAAAAACTTTAGTTTTTAGATCATTTGGTACCATTGTAAATAAATCTGGAAAAATTTCATAGAAAACTGGGATTTTGGCATCCGCTTTCTGCTGCGCGTGTGCTTCTGCTGCAGTTTCTAGTGGGTTTTAGGCGCACTATTCATGTAAGTTATATTTTTATTTTTTTCCACTTATTTAAGTAGTCTTTGTCAAATTTTAAATGTTTTTATTAGTTAATTTAATTTTTATTTTTTATTAAAATATATGTAAAATACTATTCATTCAAATTATGTTTTTATTTTATTTCTCCTACTTTAAATTGTCTTTGTCAAAGTTACTTGTTTTTCATTAGTTATCTAATTTTTTTATTTTTTTAAAAATAAAAAAATAAAAATAAAATAAAATAAAAATTTTGATGAATAATGTACTGTGAGTATGTGGCCTCCTCTCATTAAAGTAGACCATAATATCTCATGCATCTCCATCCAATCTTTAGTAAAAGTTTACATTTAATGCTGTTGACTTTTTACCTTTTCTTAATATTTTATTTATACAATAACCAGTGAAAATATTTACCTAACACTAAATAGACAATTGAGATTTTCATTTCCATGTAAAAGCTAATCCTTAGAAAAAGTTTTCCCTATGAATTTATTTTACAAACAACCAAACAAACCCTAAGTGGTACTTTAGAACTTAAGTTCAAAACTTCGTCCCCACACTTAGGGTGCGTTTGTTTTGACGTAAAACTTCATTTGGAAAAGTTTTCCAAGGAAAACTTTACTTTTAAGTCCTTTGGGATCCTGTAAACTAAAATCTGTAAAAGATCATCCCCAAAAAGCCGGATTTGGCATCCGCCGTTTTTAGACAGATGCCATTTTCTGGGTACATCTACACATCTACAGTGATGTTTGTTGACACTATTCATTTAGTTATATTTTTATTTTCTTTCCACTTATTTAAGTATTCTTTGTCAAATTTAAATATTTTTATTAGTTAATTTATTTTTTATTAAATATCTATAGAACACTATTCATTCAAATTATTTTTTATTTTATTTCTCCTACTTTAAATTGTCTTTGTCAAAGTTACTTATTTTTCATTAGTTATCTTATTTTTTTTATTTTTTTTTAAAAATAAAATAATAAAATAAAAAATAAAATAAAATATTTTTTTGATGAATAGTGTTAATACATAAAGAGTACATGACTCTCTCATTTGAGTGGATCATAAGTTCTCATACCCCTCCCATACTCTCTATTTACATAAATAGTCCATGAAAATCTTTATCTGACAACCAAATGGACAATTACGTTTTCATTTTCATGTAAAAGTTATTCCATGAAAAACTATTTCCTTAGTAAACTATTTTACATGTAACCAAACGGACCCTTTACCTGCAAACAAAATAAGAGAGCTTGCATCATTCAAATTTACTTGAGTTTTATTTTCTCAATCGATTTCCACATACTGTCAAGAGAAATGAGAGTTGAATTTATTTCTCAAATAATGACAAATTTCTTTGTTTCTTCAGAAAAAACTCTCCACCTCTCTTATAGGAAAAATAATTATTTCAAGCTGATGGCTCATTTTATTGATTTTTTTTTAAATTATAGATAAAACATTTACTCCACCAAAACACTATTTTTGACACTAGCTTTGCGCCCCCTTCTCTCTCATGGTTTTTTAGTCACTAATTTGTAAATATTTTTTTGTAGTGACAATTTAATAAAATTTACTTACTTTAGTAAAAACTTTGAAAATCCTTATGATTGCAATCCAACCCAACCCAAAACCCTTTTTTCCCCCTTTTCGACAAATAGCCCAACCATAATAGACCAGCCGCAGATTTCAAACGGCACCTAGTCTCGCTGCCTTTAACACAATATCACAGCTTACTCCTTTTTCTTAAAAGAATGCTACAACTTACAACAGAGCTATTTTCAAATTATTTGATTGTTCACTGTCCCGCTCCACCCCTACAACTCATTAAAATTTGAAACTATTTCTGAAAAAAGTTGTATATTTATTATTAAATCCTCATAATCTGCAATCTAAAAATACAACATGATATAAACGATATAGACATGTCGTAAGGCTAAAATTAAAATATCTTTGAAATCAACATGCATAAGACGTCCTGTTCAGTTATACATTTTAAGAGAAATACTATGTTCCCGACTAAGAGTAGTCGCATGTCACATTCGTTGAGTCATGTGACGTGCATACTCCCAAGTATATTAAATATTTTTTTAGGTGCATTTAATGCACACTAATTTTTTAGACATTTTTTACCCAAAATAATACACACAAATACTTATATAACACACATAAATAATAATTTAATATATACAAATAACATAACAATCCACAAAAAATAATGTAAGAATGCACACAAATAACACATTTTGTGTGCGTTATGTAAATATTTGTATGTATTATTTTGGGTCCAAAAAATTAGAGTACATAAAATATATCCAAAAATATATTTAATGCACTTGAGAGTCCGCACGTCACATGACCCAATGAGTGTGGCGTGCGACTACTCTACATCATGCTATGCATATTTTAAATCAAATTTAATTTACTAACTCTTCTAAATATGCTAACTTTAAACTGTGCTTAATTTTTAATATTTAATTTGATTACTGATAAAATTAATTGTTTTACTAAAATATTCTGAAATCATGAATCTGTGTTTTAGGAAAAAAAGTTTTCCAAAAGAATGGTGTTTATCCAGTGATTGTGAAGATTTAATAATAACAATAAAACTTTAAACATAAAATTGAAATTTAATGAGTTATAGGGGTTGATTGAAAAAAAAGAGAGTTGTGAGACAACGAATTACCCAGCGTGGGTGCCTTCTGTCTGTGGGTTGCCATTTTCACCTCTTCTCTCCACCCTTTGGATCTTGATCCAAGAGTTACTGCTACAATACGGCTTGGCCACATCAAATGGCTGTGTCATGGTATAGCATTTCTCACAACTTACAAGTCCAACTTATCCACGAACATCTCACCAACAAGTCCATACAAAATGATCAAACTTACATGACCAATGCAAACATCAAACAGAAATGTTTTGTACTCGGTCGATGAGATGTGTTTGATGTTTGGTCGCAAAAACAAACGCTGCTAAGTTGATAGTGAGACACACACTTATTTGTGTATATACTATATAGACGTAGGCATCTGGGTTACGTACTCCAACACAATATTTCTCAACATCAAAAACTTGGACTTGGTCCAAAAGAGTTGAAGTCTACCTAAAAGGTATTCGATCAATGTCAGTTCAAAATGCCCAATGTTTTCTAAACATTATTTGATCAAATTGATCGCCTAAAAAAAATCTAATTAGAGATAATAAATTAGAGTCAAAACATGATCGAAGCCATGGTTGGCCGTACCCTTGCATACTGCAGTGGCACGATTGATGCGGTGCGTACCAGGGCCATTGCGAGCCCTGACACCGTCAATCTTCTAGGGTCAATGCGACCCGTGGTGGTGCTAGCCGAACCGGATCGAATCCGGCGATCAGATCTCGATCCAAACCTGACCCACGATCCGATCCCTTAACTAGCCACCTTCCCTTTCCCTTTCCCTTCCCCCATCTCCACTCCCACCCGAGGCCCTCCATCTCCAGTCGGCCCTGGTAAGTGTTATTCCCCTCTTTCTCTCTCTTCTTCCTCCTTTTTATTTTCTTTTCTATTTTCAGATTTTTTAGGTCTTAAAGTTTTTTTTTTCAGAATTTTGTGGGGATCTCCATCTTCTTCTTCTTTAACACATTAGCTTAGGGTGATTTTGGACTTATTCAAGCTTCTTTAAGGTAAGAGATATTATCCTATATCTATTTCTTATTTTTTGGAAGATTTAGAGCAAAATCTTCTCTCCTAATTAAATTCATTAAAAGTGGTTATAAACTATTTGCAACAACTAAATCTTTAAATCCATTGTATTTTACATTAGACATAGAATTTGTGTTAAATAAATCTGAATTTAATTAATTATTTTTGTTTTTTATGATAATCATAAATTTTATATGATGTTGTAGAAATTGTAACACCCCGACACGGAATATCAGAGCGATAAACAGTTAAATAAATAGTATAGAGCGAGAAATAGACATCAAACCATTGCACATTAGAAATAATGCCAAATGAATCAATTTTATTAATAACTCCACTAAGTTCTATTACATTATCTAATTCAGAGTCAAAACTATGGGCTCATAGTACTTTATTCAAATAAAAACAATGTACTAACTATCCAACTATCTACTAAGCGATTGGTTGACGAAACAACTGGTCACTCTTGCTCTTGCTTATCCCCATCCTCGTGTGTGTGGTAGTCCCCATCAGACTCACATAAAACACATGAAATAAATAGCACAAGATGAGCGATAATCTCCCATAGGACTTAATATATCATATAAACAGACATACTTTAAGTGATTAATATCTTATAAAGTAGGATCACTAGAGAGAACGATCAAGTATAGTCACGAGAGTAATGTCACATGATAGCAAGAGAACGATAGTACTTTTCACATGAAAATATCACAGCTAGCACGATAAAGATTGACCATATAACGAGATAGCACGATAACACACAAGTCACGATAGCACGGCAACACAATAGTCAAGATAGCACTTTTTATTATCTTTAGATTATCAAGATAACTAGTACTTCAGTGTAATGTCAAACACTCTGATCATTAATGTCACGTCCTAATAAAAGTCTATTTATCGAAAATGATAGAAATTAGGCATGAGAGTTAGAACTAATGTTTATTCATTCATTAGCAATATAGTGGAAGCGATATTACATGACACTCCTCATAACAGTCTAGGTGAGGAGTAGGAACGAGAAAACTTAATTTTATTACATTTCATATCCACAATATCTAAAGAAAGTAAAATAATTGGCTTCTTGAGGTCGGAAGATCCACTCAGCACACTTTTCCCTTTAAGCTTCACCCCCATCATGGTCATCTGAAATGGTAGGATAAGTGAGCTAACTAGCCCAGTAGGAGTCAACTTCTCAATTCAAAGGGACTAAACTATTCAATACCAAGATAAATGATCTAATTGATATCAATACTGAATGTCAAGATGACTGAACAAGCATGCCAATAAGACAGTAGATGGAAGTCAAAAGTACTGAAAGGTAAACACAGGGTCAGGAATTCATGATAATGTTCATATTCTGATTCATATACACATTCACACAAGAAAAATAACATGATAACTAATCAAGCTTGTGTTGATGCAATGCCAAACATCCTTGGATCCTTTATCATTCAGTACGACCTATAAACGAATTCGGGTGCTCCTCCCAGGACTGGACCAGCCCTATTTGCACAGGCATATATATCAAGTGGGGTCTAGGAACCCAATAACTGTCATCACAAGTCATTTATAGACAATTGTGGTACTCAAGTACTCAAACTCTCATGTAATCAAAGATTATGGATCAAGGTTACCAAACACAAGAATATGTGATCAACTAGAATTTTATTTGTACTTGGGGACTTCAAAGATAATCCATAGAAGAATATGTAAGACAATTTGAATGATCTCTTAAGTGACTTAATGGTAAAAACCCAAGAGGATGAAGGAGATAACTTGCTAGGCCAACAACATGATGTATCCACAGAGGATTAAGTAAGGAAAGGTACTGGAAGACTGGCCCAAACAGCTGTCGACAGGTGCACGTATCTAGAACCCAGTTTCTGGAATCTGGCAGTACCTGTCGACAGGCCTGGTTTGGCTGTTGATAGTGATTACTTGTACTCAACAAGATACTGGGAGAACAACTCCTATAATAGTGATTACTTGTACTCAACAAGATTTCTACATGACGAACACACACTTCCAAGAGTGTTTATGGAGTCAAAATAAAAGCTTGAGGATGCGTACACCTACACAGGGGGTTCTAAAGCAAGTTTAAAGAATAAGAATGGAAAAGGAAGGAGAGGAATCCTACTTGGAACAGAACGAGGTTCTTCTTCTCCCCAATGTAAAAGTCTACAGCAACAGGAAGAAGAAACAGGAGAACTGCAAGTGCAGCAGCTTCAGGAGACTTCGTTGTACAAGTAGCAGCACAGGAACCACAACAAACGCAGCAGCACCTACGGTAGGAACAACTCTAGTAGCTCCTACAGCAACAGCTCCAGCAGCAAGGAGCAGGAGGAAACAGGAACAAGAAGTGGAAAGTTTGCACGATGGGGTGAGGGGAGGCTTATATAAGCACTCCACCCCCTTGCATGCTTGGCACGTCGGCCATGCATGTGTCAAGGTAAAACTCTTCTTAACCCACTCAAGCCACGTTTAACATGCATCCATACAAGAGTTACACGTATGGTAAAAATGTGTAAGCTTCTTCCCCATGTGAGGTGGCTTTCCCAGCTCCTCACACGTAGGCAACTTTAAATCTAAGAAAATAACTACCGTAGTTGGGTAATAAATCAACTGGCCCAATAATCCTCATGTTTATGTGTCTAAATGGTGTCTATTTATGTTAAAATTTCAACCATAAGCTAATGGAAAGGTTTTACAAATTAGGGTGATTTTAGCTTAATTTTTAGAATTATTTTTGACCCAGCAAAAATTATCCGAAAAATAGTTGCATCAACTTAATCTCAAAATCCGCACATCAACAATTCTGGATTTTTACATTTCTGATATCACCATATTTTTCTTAAAATTATGATGTTCACAGATTTTATTTTCGTTATAGAATTCTGGTGTCACCCTGTCGGAGCGCGCTCCTCTGAGTACGACACTTGAAATAACATTTATTGTCACTAATAAATTCTAAATTAAGATTAATTACATTTCATGATAATAATGATGTTTAATCATCAAATTATTCACATTTTTCTAGTAAATAAAATTTCAGGGCGTTACAACTCTCCCCCACTAAAAGAAATTTGGTCCTCCAAATTTAATAGAATAAGCGTGTAATTACTGACCTGAAAATAACTCTGGATACTTGGTTTTGATGGAATCTTCCAATTCCCACGTTGTTTCTTCTTGTCCTCTCCTATTCCACTGAATCTTTAATAATGGAATTTCCTTGTTCTGGAGTTGCTTGATCTTTCGGTCGAGGATTTGTACATGTCTTTCTTTATATGCCAAGTTTTCTTGTACATCCAAACCTTGATATTCAATAATATGCTCTGGATCATAAACATACTTCCTTAACATTGACACATGAAAAATATCATGTATGTTTGATAACTGAGGTGGAAGTGCCAGTTGGTAAGTCATTTCCCCAACTCTTTTCAATATCTCAAACGGTCTAACATATCTTGGACTTAGTTTTCCCTTGATACCAAACCTCTTGATTCCTCTTCGAGGAGATACTTCAAGAAATACATGATCACCTTGTTGAAATTCCAGCTCTCTTCTTCGTCGATCCGCATAGCTTTTCTGTCGGTCTTGGGCAGCTTTCATTCGATCCTGTACCAATTTAATAATTTCTATTGTTTCTTGAATTATTTCAGGTCCAAGAATGTGTGATTCTTTTAACTCCACCCAACACAATGGTGATCTACACTGCCGGCCATATAACGCTTCAAATGGTACCATTTGAATAGTAGACTGGTAGCTATTGTTATATGCAAATTCCATAATTACTAAATGATTATTCCAGTCATTTCTAAATTCTATAACACAAGCACGACACATATCCTCAATAATCTGATTTACCCGTTCTGTCTGTCCGTCAGTTTGAGGATGAAATGCAGTACTAAACTTTAGCATGGTTCCCAACGCACCTTGTAGTTCTCTCTAGAAATGTGAAGTGAACCTTGCATCTCTGTCAGAAACAATATCTTTTGGGATTCCATGTAACCGAACAATCTCCTTCATGTACAGAGCTGCTAGAACGCTGACAGACCATCTCGTTTTAATAGCTAAGAAGTGAGCTGACTTTGTAAGTCGATCAATGATTACCCATATTGCATCGTATCCACTACGTGTTCTGGGTAACCCTACAATAAAATCCATATCATCACTATCCCATTTCCATTCTGGTATCTCAAGAGGTTTTAACTTCCCTGCAGGTTTCTGGTGCTCGGCCTTGACTTTTTGACATGTTAGACATCTAGCTATGAAGTTCACAATGTCCTTCTTCATGTTACACCACCAGAAATGTTTCTTTAAATCCTGGTACATTTTGACAGCTCCTGGATGGATAGTGTAATATGACCGATGGGCTTCTTCTAGTATTTGCTTCTTGATTTCAGAATTATCCGGCACACATAACCTATTCCGAAACCGAAGATTCCCATGTACATCTTCACTGAAATCAGGTCTGGAAGCCAATTTCTCCCTGACTTCTATCAATATTGGGTCATTGTCTTGTTGTTCTCCGATTTTCTTTAATAGGTCCGATTGTACTGTCAAATTATCAATGATTCAGCTTTCAGACTTAGTGTGGAAAATTCTTCCAACAACTTCCA
Source organism: Colocasia esculenta (assembly GCA_014218235.1). NCBI lineage: Eukaryota > Viridiplantae > Streptophyta > Magnoliopsida > Alismatales > Araceae > Colocasia > Colocasia esculenta. The sequence goes on from CM024756.1 coordinate 1,461,374, forward strand.
TTCCTTGACTTGCAATTGAAATATCTTGGCTATAGGATTTCTACTGAGAGCATCAGCCACAGTATTACCTTTCCCTGGATGGTACTCAATTTTAAAATCATAGTCTAAGATATACTCCATCCATCTTCTTTGCCTCATGTTCAATTCCTTCTGTGAAAATAAGTACTTTAGACTCTTATGATCGGAGTACACTATGAATTGATTATCATACAAATAGTGTCTCCAAAGTTTAAGAGCAAAAACTACTGCGGCCAACTCCAAATCATGTACCGGGTAATTTTTCTCATGTGTCTTTAATTGTCTAGAAGCATAAGCAATAACTCTTCCATCCTGCATCAATACACATCCTAGCACGATGTTTGATGCATCAGTACATACTCCATATGTTTTCCCTTCTACCGACAAAGCTAGAATTGGTGTAGATGATAAACATTCTTTCAACAATTGAAATGCTTGCTCACAACCCTCACTCCATTCAAATGCAGTTCCTTTACGAGTTAGTTGTGTGACAGGCGAAGCAATCCTGGAAAAATCTTTAACAAATCGCCGGTAATAACTGGCCATACCCAGAAAACTTCTTATCTCAGTAAGGTTCTTAGGTTGTTCCCATTTATGTATAGCTTCAATCTTTGAGGAATCTACTGATAATCCTTCTCTGGAAATAATATGCCCTAAGAACATCACTTGTTTCATCCAGAATTCACATTTACTAAACTTCGCATACAATTTATGATCTCGTAACAGTTGCAAAGTAATCCGTAAATGTGCATCATGATCTTCTACACTTTTAGAGTATATCAGTATATCATCAATAAACACAACCACAAACTGATCCAAATATTATCTGAACACATCATTCATCAAACGCATAAATGCAGTAGGTGCATTAGTTAATCCAAACGACATCACTACAAATTCTTAGTGTCCATATCTAGTTCGAAAAGCTGTTTTATGGATATCCTGTTCCTGAATTCTCAGTTGATGATACCCAGATCTTAAATCAATCTTTGAAAAATATTGAGCTCCAGACAATTGATCAAATAAATCATCAATTCTTGGAAGTGGGTATTTGTTCTTAATGGTTAGCTAATTCAATTGTCTATAGTCTATGCATAATCGCATAGTCCCATCCTTCTTCTTAACAAATAACACCGGAGCACCCCAGGGTGATGTACTGGGTCTAATGAATTCTTTCTCTATTAATTCCATCAGTTGCCTTTTTAACTCTTTTAACTCTTCCATTGACATTCTATAAGGTGTTCTTGAGATTGGTGTAGCTCCTGGTACTAATTCAATTGAAAAGTTTACCTCTCTACTAGGTGGTAAACCAGGTAACTCTTCAGGAAAAACATCAAGAAATTCCCTTACTACTGGAATATCCTCCAACCTAGTGGTGTTCTGATTTATCAATGTTACAGAAGCCAAATACCCCTGGCATCCTTTTTGTACCAACTTACAGGCTTTAACTACTGAGATTATGGGTATTCTTCTTGTACGGGGCTTATTAAAAATCATGGAGTACGTTTCTTTTCCCAGAAAGGTTACTTGTCTTAATTGGCAATCTAGATTTGCATGATATTTAGATAGCCAATCAACCCCAAGAATTACATCATAATCCCACATCTCCAGACATATCAAATCACCTGGCAAATTATGTTCTTTGACTAAAATTTGACTATCAGGGTAATATTCTTTAAGTTTCTTACCCTTACTTAGAGGACTTGCAACCTCTAACTGTGTAGGTAATGGAACTAACTGTACTTCCAAGGATCTAGCAAACTCAAAGCTAATAAATGAATGCATAGCTTCTGAATCAAATAGTACATGCGCAGGTTTTGAGTTTGCTAGTAGTGTACCTTCTATGAGTCCGCCCTCTTGCGGAGATTCAAGTTCCACTTCCTAAATGGCTTGCAATCATCCTTGCTTAGCTCGGGGATTCTAATTTGCTGATGCATTCTTGATCATCGGACAGTCCAGAATTCGGTGTTGAGTACTTCCACATCGGAGACAAGCACCCAACCTACGCCAACAGTTCTCAGTCTTATGCCACTGAGATGACAATGTTTACACACATCCTTGCCTACACCTGGAGCTTTTTCCGCTTTCTTAGCAGTTTGATTAACCTTCGGGGCATTCCTCGACTCAAATTTCCTCTTACGATCCAAAGAACCTTCTCCGGATCTTCCTCTTATCTTCTCCACGGTATCATTAGCAGTTTCTAGTGCCAACGCCCTTTTAACCATTTCTGAATATGTAGTAATCAAATGTGGTGTTAGCTGCATAATGAAATTGGGTCGCAGACCGTTCATAAATCTCTTGGCTTTCAGCTTATCTGTGGCTATTAGGTGAGGAGCATACTTTGACAATCGAGCAAACTGCACTTCATATTTAGACACTGACATCCTGAGTTGCTTTAAGCTAGCAAACTCATTGGCTTTTCTCTCCTGAACTACCTCAGAGAAATATTGATCGTTAAATAGTTCCACAAACTCCTCCCAACCAACCTGGCTTGGGTCCTCTAAGGTAGACTCCACTGTTTCCCACCATGCTCGGGCATCACAATCTAATTGGAACGTTGCCAAAAGTATCTTTTCTTCTTCTGTACATCAGATCACTCCAAAGATTCTCTCAATATCTTTCAACCAATTCTCAGCCTCATCCGGATCTGTAGTTCCTGAAAATCTCGGAGGGTCCAAACTTCGGAAATCCTTAAACAAACTTGTTCAATTATGGTTGTTATTCTTAGCAACATTCCTCATTACCCGAGTCAAATCATACATCAAGCTTTCCATTTTCTTCCAATTGGCATCACCTCCGTCCATGATTAAATTGAAAGAATATCTGAGACATCCAGCAATACATACATTAATTCTATAACCAAACCACGCTCACAATTACCACATACAAAGTTTCGGTTTCACATAACACACTACATTTCATTAACTAGTCAAAATATTCACATTACATTACATTCTTGTTCTAAAAACTAAAAATATTTACAACATCCCTCCTAATAAGCCGAAATATGTTGGGTTGAGTGTGTATTTGAAACCTTTTAATGATGACTTTAATCATGACTAATTGACATCACTCATAATTTGATTTTGATGATGACATTTTGTACACTTTGTACATATTAAAATGATGACTAATTGAACATATTATACATTTTATACATATCACAACAATGCTTAAACAACATGTTTTTGATGTTTAATATCTCACATTTTAACGATAATATCTTGTATTAATGGTTTACACTTTATATTTTCAGGTTTACACAAATTTGTCACAGTGGTGTCGACATAGTCCACCTGTGGTGTCGACACTAGATGACTATCCCAGAAGCATGTTCTGAAGCAGTAGCCAGTGGTGTCGACACAGTCTGCCTGTGGTGTCGACACAGTCTGCCTGTGGTGTCGACACAGTGCCCTGTGGTGTCAACACTAGATCACTGTCCCAGAAGCCCAGTTTGAAGACAATGCCTATGGTGTCGACATAGTCTGCCTGTGTGTCGACACACTTCAACTAAAGCTCAAAAATGGGAATTTTTCTGGACACGTGGCTGCTTGGGAATCAAGGTATTTGACCTAGATTTTTGTGCCCATGCACCCCAAGGCACCTTATGGACATATGGGGCTGTAAATACCCATGTTTCTTGTACTCCAAAGGCATCCCACGAAAAGAGAGACTAGAAATCTCCAGAAAAAGGTGTGGTGACTGCAGAAAGGGAAAAAGGGAGTCTGCGTCCAGAAGGGGAGCAGCAGAGCGCCGCCAAGGGGAAGAAGAAGGAGAAGAAGAAGGAGAAGAAGAGGAGGAGCTCGTGGCTGCAGCAGTGCTAATCCAGAAGGAGATCCAGCCGAGTCTGTGTTTGATTTGAGTGTCAATGTCCCTGGGGGATCTGTGTATGTGTTCTACATAGATCGCCCAATTCTATTTGTCTTTACCATTTTATCTTGTACTGAGATAGATCGTGCTAGAGGATCTATTCTCTAAGTGTGCTTGTTCTAGCAGAACTTAGATCTATTGTGATCCAGAGGTTTGAGTACTTTGTACTCTGGTTTGGAGCCGTAGTGCTCCGGGTTGGAGCCGTTGTGCTCTGGTGCTTGTGAGTCATCGTACTCACAAGTGGTTTATGGAGTAGGTCGTTGTGCCTATCTCCTGAGTTTTCTTTGAGTCGTCGTACTCAAAGGGTTTGGAGTCGTCGTATTCCGGTTGTGTCTTGAGTCGTCATGCGCAAAGGTGTTTTGGAGTCGTCGTGCTCCAGTGTGTGTTGTACTCAAGGTTTTGAGTAGTGTGGCCTCACTATGTGAGGGGTGGACGTAGGAGTCACTGGAGGTGATTTCCGAACCACCTAAAAATCCTCTGTGCAGTGGTTTGAATTGTGGTTTGACTTTGTATTGCGCTAGATGCATGCATAGGGATTTCGCTCACACTACTAATTGATTTGCTCACCCATACTAATCACACATATTGCATCTGTTTAGTGGGGTTTCATTTGAATAGATATCTTAATTCGAAGTAATTTTTAAATTGCTTTAGTTTCTGCTGCAAATCTATTCAACCCCCCCTTCTAGCTTTGCCTTTATCCACCTATCCGATCCTACAATTGGTATCAGAGCCGGTTCTCTGTTCATTGGTTGTATTTTGGGAGATCTGTCTTTGTGTGCTTAATCGCTCTGATTCCTACAATTGGTATCAGAGCGGGTTAACCACTCTAACTGTTAGATCTAATTCCTTGTTGCATTGTTTCATTGTGAATAGATCTAATAGTCTTTTGAGTTTTCGGTATAATGGAAAATTTCTTTAATCTGCATGAATTTCCTGTTATAATTTCAGAGAAATCCCCAATCTCACTTTCATCAAGTTTTTCAGAGGAAGCACAAAGAAAAGGAGCAAAAGGAATTCATAAATGCTCAATGGCAAAGAAGAGCTTTAATGAATCCAGAAAATCAACAATTCAAAAGACTTTGGCTCTAACAGCACATTCTAAGAGCTCAGAGCATTCTTCATCCTCTTCAAAACATAAGAAATCAAATGGGTCTACAAGGTCAGTTAAATCCACTCCAGACTCATTTATGTATTCTAACTCTGATTCTGATGTAGATGAAAGAATGTCTCAGGTTAAATTGATTGAATTATGTGAGAAGATACAAAATCTTAATGTACAGCTGAACACTAAAATAAAGACTTGAAAAGGACCTTAAAACATTGCCATGAAGCAAATGAGAATTTGAAAAATGAAGTTAAAAAATTAAATTCTGAGAAAGAGAATTTGGAAGATGAAGTCCAAATCTGTGAAAATAATTGAATGGATTATAGGATAACTATGAGCTATTGAAATCAAAAGTCATTAATCTAGAAAATGAAAAAGAAGAATTGATTGATCTCAATGAAAACTTCAAATCTGACAATGATCAATTAAACAAACAGATTTCTAACATGGCTCATAATCATCAAATAAATGAAAGATGCAAACAACTTGTTGAAGAAAATAGTCATCTAAAAAGGAAGATTGAATGCTTGTTGCATGACAAACCATTGGACAATGATTGTAGCAATTTGAGTAATAAAATTGCCGATTTGGAAAAACAAATTGCTCAATTTGAAAATGAAAAGAATAAGATGAAAAATGGTTTGGATGTCATGCTAAATAAGTTTCAAATTTCAGAAAAAGAAGTTGTTGCATTAAAAGCTGAAAAACAGAAGCTTCAACATGAATTGAAGAATATTAAATACACAAGTCTTGCGTCTGTGAGAGATAAGAAAAATGAAAATAAATCAAAATTAACATTTGTTAAAGCTACTACGAATATGAACTCTACTAATTCTAATGAAAAACTAGTGAAAGTTCTTGTTCAGAAACAGACAGAGAAAAAGAAAAATGCTACTGTCAAGAAGATTCATCTACTTCCTCCATCAGCCCAAAAAGCTCCAAGGCAAGTTCCAAATTCACATCATGCCAAGAGCCACCAAAAAGTACCTCCTTCTCCTCATGGTATCCCTCCTCACAGGAAAAGGAGATTCCAGCAAATGCATACATGCCAAGGTAAGTACCAGGTAAGAAATGCTCTCACTTGCTTTAACTGCAATAAACCTGGTCATCTTGCCAAACATTATTGGATTAGAAATCAAAATTTCAATAAACATGCCAAATCAGTCCAATGCTTTCATTGTCATAAAATTTGTCATATTTCTAGGGACTGTTGGTACAGAAATGATTTTATTGTGCATGCTCAGAAATTCTAGTCTAATGCATTTGCTCATACACACAAGAATAAATATTATGTTCATACTGAAAATGTTCAGAAATTCCATGTGTATAGGTATAGAAATGCTGCACAAAATCATTCTGTTTTTGCTTATATTAAAAATTAGAAAACTTCATGAAAATATAGATGCATTGAGCAAGACAAAAGAAAATCTGGAACTCATTCTGCTCATAGTTCTATCAATGAAAGAAATGTATCTATACAAAAAATAAAATCATTTTGGATTCAGAAATCTTTATTGCACTCTAACATTGATTTCATTGCAGGACCCAAACAAGTGTGGGTCCCAAAACCAGCTTGATCAGCAAGCTGAGGAGTCTTGCAGCCATACATTGTAAATGGATTCAAGATATTGGTTGTGCAAGACAAGAAATGATTGGAGAACACAGGTAAAATCTTTGAAAAAGAAATGAAGATTGTTCAGGTAAAATTTCTTTATCATTTCAAATGTAAATTGTCTGAATTGAAATGAATGTTTAATTTTTATGTGAACAATGAGAAATGTGTTTCAAATTCCAACAAGAAATTTATGTCATAACAATTGAAATCATGTTTGTTTGTTTATGCCCATGACTCCTTGTGCATATCTTCTCTTTTGACTTATTGGTATATCAAATGATGACATGTGGAAAAACAAGTTATGCGTGTTTGGAAACTATCATCAAGTACCAAAAGTCATGTTATACTTAAAGCTAATTGTGTGCGTAATCATGTGTGAATTGCTTGCTAGCTTTTTCATTCCATGCACATATTAAGGGGGAGTAAATTTGAAAAAGTGCAAAAATATTCTTGAAAATGCAATGAATTTCATGCTAAAACTAAAGAATAATTGACATTTTGCAGTGACTATGTGGTATATCAAATGGTGAAATGTGAAAGGACAAGTTAGGCTTGTCTGGAAACTCTCATCATGCGTGAGAAAAATTCTCCGCCAAATATCAATAGTCTTTTCCTGCATAAAAGGTCATCAAGAAAAATAAAAATATTAAAAACTTTATTTTAAGTCTTTGAAACACTTTTGAGTCTTTGAAAAACTTTTCTTTTCAATAAATTGCCTGTTGATGTATTTTTGATCATGTTCATATTCTTTCTGTGCAAACTGCTTTGAATGAACATATCTGAATTGCTTAAATGATCATTTCAGATCATGTATATCTTATGGGGGAGTGAGTCAAAAGAACTTTGAGTGAAATGCTGGAGAAATATTCTTTCATATCTGATTTATCAACAAGTCCCATTCAGTTTGTTGACAAATGTTCTTGCAAATAAGTTCACCACTCTCAATTTACATTGACATTCTTGGTATATCAAATGGTGACTTGAAGAAAGACAAGTCAAGCTTGTCTGGACACTTTCACTATGCGTGAGTATATGTCTCCGCCAAGTATCAAGAGTCTTGTATGCAATTGTTGAGGGGGAGTCCTTGTCTTTCAATAAAATATTCTTGTTCATTCCATTCCTATTTCTTCAATAATCCTCATATTCACCTTGTGAGGGGGAGATACATGAAAGGGGGGAGTCATTGTCACATTCCTTGACCTTACTTGTCTATCTTGAACCCCAAAATTATCAGAAATTTTGAGTCATTGTGCTATTTTCTTATGAGAGAATTAAGACATTGAAACTAAACTCATTGTGCATTTAATTTAATTTTAAAGATTCATTATTATTTCAAGGTTAAGCAATCTTAATACTGAATGTCTTTAAAATGACTTGCAAAACACTTGTAGGCACATGGGTGGCTTTACTATTTAACATGTGCATGCTTAAGCTTCATTTTTACCACATGTTAAGAATAATTTTTCTAAATTCGTAGTCATGACTTTTCTGGTCAAAGCAAAGATATTCCTACAAAACATCAAAAGAAAATGATCAACAATCTGGAAAGATACAAACAGAGCAATGTAAATTCTTGAACCACTGAGTAACCGGGCCATTTCACCTAAAAAGTGATTTGTTTCACGTCAAAAAGTGGAAATCAAAATTTTCAACTCTATATAAGATAATGAAAGTTAAACCACTGAGTAATCAGGAGGTCTTGCATCTGATCAATGTGATCTCTTGCACTGAAAAGTGAGATTTAACTAATTTATTATTGTATTCTTCCCCAGTTAAAAGTGAAAGAAAATCAAAGTGACAGGATTGAAAAGCTTAAGACCTTAATAAAGTTCATGTATACTGAGTTTAGACCTCTTATTCTACATTGTGTTAAAATTAAAGCTCCTAACATCCTTGTTAAATTCTTATGCTCACTCATATAGGTCACTTTACTTCACATTTGCATCATTATTTTAACTACATTCAGATCATTACATTTTGCTATACTTTGTGTTGAGTGTGTCTTTATGATTAAACTTTGTTGCACAATAACCAAAACACAATAATTTCTCTCATTTGATAATATCACTTTGCCTCACTTATTTTGATCATTCTTGAACCTTCATTTCCTATATCTCATTTCTTGCTCTCCTACCACTCTTTGTTTCTCTCTCTTATCTATCTTTTTGATGCTGTCAAAAAGGGGGAGAAAGTTCTTTAAAGGGGAGAAAGTTCCTTAAAGGGGAGATTTGAGTCAGGCTATTGTGAGATTGTGCATATATTTTGTCATCATCAAAAAGGGGGAGAATGTTGGGTTGAGTGTGTATTTGAAACCTTTTAATGTTGACTTTAATCATGACTAATTGACATCACTCATAATTTGATTTTGATGATGACATTTTGTACATATTAAAATGATGACTAATTGAACATGTTATACATTTTATACATATCACAACAATGCTTAAACAACATGTTTTTGATGTATAATATCTCACATTTTAACGATAATATCTTGTATTAATAGTTTACACTTTATATTTTCAGGTTTACACAAATTTGTCACAGTGGTGTTGACACAGTCCACCTGTGGTGTCGACACTAGATGACTGTCCCAGAAGCATGTTCTGAAGCAGTAGCCAGTGGTGTCGACACAGTCTGCCTGTGTGTCGACACAGTCTGCCTGTGGTGTCGACACAGTGCCCTATGGTGTCGACACTAGATCACTGTCCCAGAAGCCCAGTTTGAAGACAATGCTTGCGGTGTCGACATAGTCTGCCTGTGTGTCGACACACTTCGACTAAAGCTCAAAAATGGGAATTTTTCTGGACACGTGGCTGCTCGAGAATCAAGGGATTTGACCTAGATTTTTGTGCCCATGCACCCCAAGGCACCTTATGGACATATGGGGCTATAAATACCCATGTTTCTTGTACTCCAAAGGCATCCCATGAAAAGAGAGACTAGAAATCTCGAGAAAAGGGAGTGGCGGCTGCAGAAAGGGAAAAAAAGACCAAATGACAGCTCAAGGATTTGCTGAAGGCCAATGTGTCAACAGACCACCCTTGTTCGATGGTGAAGATTACAACAACTAGAAGACAAGGATGGAGTTCTTCCTCTAGGGTTATGACTATCAACTATGTGTAGACACGTCATTTTGACAATATATAGAGTACATTTCATGTTATACCATAATGCCTCAAAGTGGCTCTCTTCAATTAACCTCTTGAATAATTTTCCTATTTTTCCAGATTTTTCTAGGATTTTTAGAAATTTTTCTAGGGGCTTTGAAGGGGTCTGTTGTGCACAAGTGATTCGCGACAGACACAATGGTCATGGTTCAAGGAGCTTGATCCACAATGGGTCAAACTGTCGCGTATCACACTTCCTTTTCTGGCGCTTACCCTGTTTTGAATTGCGTCCGTTTAAGTCGTCGCATTTAATAGTTTCCAATTTCGATTTATGGCAATTTCCAAAATTGTTTTTGGAAAGATTTCCTTGCTATTTAGAATTGCGTCCACATAGGTCGTCGCGTTTCTGACCTTCCATCATATGAACATCGACTCCCTATCAGAGCATCGATTATGTTCAAATATGCGACCATTCATGTCGTCGCGATTCAATATTTCCATTTATTAAATTTGGAAAGAATTGATCAGTATTGGAAGTGTTTGAAACATGTCGGCTTATGTCACTATAATCGATGTTTGGAAAGGTTCAATCGAAGCAAGTCGATCTTTGGCACATCAATAGGCGACCAATGTGTCCGTCGCGATTCAAGAAAATTTCCTTTATAAAAAGACCCCCGAGGCTATGGTTTTTTGAGAACACCAAGCACTACGGTGAAGCCCTGTCGCACTGAAGACTTAACTCTGAGCTTTAAAGAAGTGAAGAACCATTTCCTCAAGCACCCTTCCAAGCCTTCACCCATTGAAGCTCGTCCTTTCAAGTGCGTTGGAGTGAGGAGGAAGCTTCTTCCACTTCGTCCATCTGCTGCAGCAGGATTCTACCCATCGGATTTCTCATCTCCCTACATTCTTCACTTTATTTTCATTTAGTTCATTCATCACATCAACACTCACATGCTCACATCATTTCCATCACACCTAACTTTTAGGGGTTTAACACCACCTCCACATGGTGTGTTCAAGCCCATGTTAATGTGTTTTGTCTCATCTTCTTTGAATTTGATTCTACACACCATAGTCTAATCATTTTTGTCACTTGTTTGTGTGTTTCTCTTTTTTCAAGGTAACCATCAAGCTAAAGTCTTCTCTGCCGGCCGACCGGTTGGAGGAGTAGAAGTCAACCCACCATTTTAGCTCCCGCGATCTTTGAGTGAAGGTAAGTACTCTCTCCACCTCTCACTCACTCCTTCGGTACTCGTATACCTGGCGATCACACTCCATCATAGTGCACACGCTCACTTTCACCTTTCCGCCTCCCTCTTTCATACCACATTTCATTTTTATAAATCTCTCTCTTTTTTTTTAATTATTTCTTTGTGAAACGTTTTGAAACGAAAAACACATTCACAAATTAGCGATTACGGTGGGACATCTTTTATTTAGTTTTGGTTACCACTCCCTTCGGCACCCACGTGTGCCCCTCCTTTCGACACCCACGTGTGTCCCTCCCTTCATACCCCACGCGGTACATCTCCCCTTTCCTCGTACCCCACGCGGTATTCCTTGAAATCCTACGTTATTGGCAAGTTGTGTGTTGTGTTTCTTTTTCTCTCTCTCCATAAAGTTTAATTAAAAAAAATCATCATCTTGCTCCCCTCCCCATTTACTTACCTTTGCTTAAAGAAAACATCTTGATTTGACTTCTACTTCATTCCAATTGATTGGTTGAACAACATGATTGTTTGATTTACTGCTTTGATTAAACTCTCGGTTGCCCTTTGAATCGCGACATGCTCAAACGTCGCGTTTTTGACTGTTGTGCTACGGTTTACCTTGTCGCGATTTGTGATAGATGTCGGAGGGAGTTGTCGTGGCTCTTGCAGCTTCTGCGAGCTGTCAGATCGGCCGCGACCAACTGAATGATCGCGATTTGCATTGAAGCACGACGATTGAACTCGTCACGATTCAGTCTGTTCACAGAGAGCACAGGTTTCTGTCACCCCTTGCATCCTTCTGCACTACAGGGCATACTTCGGCTGAGGGACCTCCTTCCCTCCTTACACTAGGATCCAAACACCTCTCTCGGTGAGGGCTATCTCTCCATTAGGCATTCTGTCTCATTGGACTAGATGATCCTCATCGGGACCTCCGTAAGTCTCCGTACCCCGTGGATTCCCTCACGGTGGACCGAGCAGGTTGTACCATCCTGGAGACCCCTGCTAGAGTACCCACATTGTGAGGGAGTTTGCTTAGTGAACCCGAAGTTCTCTTCTTACCCATCTAGGTTCATACCCACATTGGAGTAAAATCATTTTAATAGAACCCACATTGAATTATATTGAAACAATCAATTGGACGTAAGCATCCCCAAGTGTGTGATTAAAAGCCATTAACTTCTTCCCTCAAACTTGTTTGAGTAGTTGTTTGTTAATCAACTTGTGTGTTTAAATTCCATGTTGCTTTGTTCAGGCAAATCCCTCAGAATGGCTGAGTACGAGGATATGGGTTATCATGAAGATGTGTATGATGAGGTGTATGACTCCACTATACCACTTGCACAACTCCCCCATGAACCTCATATTGATCCATCCACTTCACAAGTTCATGCGGTGGATTCACAGTCTCCCCACCTATCCCCGAAGCATGTCTGTCATGCCCCCAATTTTGTTTTAGCAGCGGAATAAATTGGGAGACGTGACGAACAAGCAAGCATTCAGAAGCTATAGACCAATAGCTTTTACAAATAGGGCCCACAATGCAATAATCAAAATTTCTTCCTTTATTTATCAAAATGAATATTACAATCTTCAATGTCAAATGAAACACTTCTTGCTCACCAATCTATCTATCTCTCAAAGAAAAGGAAATTACATTCATGACCAATCTAAATAAAAATAAGAATGGACTCTCTAAGTGTACTCCACGCTCGACGCACAAGTCCCATCATTTAGCTTTACCTTCACTACCTGAAATGTTAAAGAGAGCAGGCATGAGCGCACTCGCCCAGTAGGATTTACATCTTCCAGCAATGATATAAGTATTTACATTTTAAAATCTAGAAGGTATGAACATGATATGTACAATGCAATTAAAACATCGGTAGTAACACGTGTACAATGTATCATGCAAGATAGTATGATCAAGAGATTGTAATGATCAATCTAGTAATAAGGTTGTATTCAAGAGTTCAAGATATTGTGAACAATGATCTAGCAAGATGGTAACTTCATGAATAAGATCAATATAACATGTAACAAGATGGCCATTTCACTAGCAAGCATTTTGAGTAACCCACTCGGAGCACTCCACAAGAATATCACGTAGGATCTTCTGGTGCCTCATGCAAGTACGTCCTTCAGCCACTCAGATTAAGGACCAGCACATAGTAGCAGGTAACAAGCAAGTACGTTTATCACGTGTAACAAGTACGTGCCATGCCAAGCACCAATCATGATTCCGCACCACGCCAGGCACACGACTTTGTTAGGGGATCAACCTAACAATCAACTCCTGGGGTAACAAACATCTTTAGGAAAACTGGGCAATCAACACCTTGGGGTAAACAAGACTTTGTCGGGGGCGAATCCGACAATCACACCCATAGGTAACATGACTTTTCTAGAATCTCCAGGACCAGATATGGGCCCTCAGTCAGGTTCGTATTGTGCAACACTAGCATGTGCCCCAATGAGCCCGTCGACTCATGGGTAACGAGAACGAGTTTTGAGTCCATGACTCCAATATCATTAATGTAATCAAGAACATATCACAAGAAGGCAATGTGTATCAATAAGGATAGACTGGTCGAGAAAGTTCAGGACTATCATGTCAATAGTAATGATTATCGAGAGTGTCATGTCAATAATGATATAGAGTTCAAGGGTACATTGGGAATATCAAGTCAAGAGTTCAATACGGAAGCATAACGACACATTTACATAGATTCTATCTTTAATAACTTGATTTCATGTGTTATACTCGATCACTCTGAGAAAGTCAAGATGAGAAGAGAAAGATCTCGTCAAGAATGCCAAAAGAGAAGATATACATGCACACTAACTTCCGAGTACTTCATTGGTATAACCTGCTCGTTGGCCATGTGGGAATCCATGGTCAGAGGAGACTTACGAAGGCCTTGGTCAAGGGGTCACTAGTCTGATAGAAGGAATATCCGATGGAGAGTTCACCACAAGCCAAGAAGGGCTTTCTTATTGTGCTAGAGTGTGTGCGCATGGCGCGCGTGAGAATCACTTGAGTGCGTGTATGAGAATCCGATAATGGAAACTTCGTTTATAGAAACTCCATTTATGGCAAGTATCATGAGTTCTAAATCATGAAGTACTAATCATGCATGACCAATTTTAGCAAATATCATTGTATGTTTAGCAAGTTCGGTAACAAGGCAAGAACGTGAATAATCGGCAGGTAAAGAGCATAATCATGAACTTAAGATCAATTAAAAATCATGTGAACATGTTTTAACTTTCATATGGGTTGTTAAATACATGATAATACTTTCTATAACCTTCCTAGAATAGATCAAACTCACACATGCAAGGAACGACATAAAACGACGAAAACTGAGATGTATGCCCCTTAGAAGGCAAATGCAGTCCCATCCCTTCACTTTCTTAGTTCACAACTCATTGATTTTTTATTCCAATATCACACATGAATATACCATATTGAAGCCCTTTGAATGAGGAATCCAGCAAAGAAAATGGCTCGTCAATCCGAGGTCTATAGAAAAAGTTATGGCCGATTAAGTGGACATAGGCAGAAGGCAACACATTGCCTGTCGCCTTCAGAACATGAAGGCGACCACGCCTTCAGAACATGAAGGCGACCATCATCTTATCACCTTCTGCAGAAGACCACAAAATTGTCTGATTTTTGGTATGGGTCACGACCATGACGTTGTCGCATTCTAGTAGCGACGTGTCGACCTGTCGCCACCTGAATATGACGTTTGGGTTGCTTTTTCTACCTATTTCCAACTCCGACTTGGATTGGGTTTGACACCTGTGGGTTTGAAAAATCAAAACAAATGCTAGGGTGATTCAAATCAGATGAAACCACCTCTGTTAGTTAGAGTACTTCTACTACTTTGTACAGTAATGAATAATCAAGAAAAAAAGGTCGTTTGACTATGTAATAAGACATATTGTGATGACATATATGAATCTGACATAGTGCTCATGTTTGGGCTAATACTCTCAGTATGGTCAATGAAAATTGGATAAAATAGTGCCAATTGAAAGTAGACTTATAGGACAACAAGTTCTATGTTGAACACTCAGTCCAAAAACAACTCCATAGGGAGGTATGGAAGTCGTACGACAGGTCAAGGTTAAATTGCGACAATACAACGTAAAGATCATGCAAGATTTAATTCGTGAAACTCTCAAGATAAATATTGGGGAAAAACAGTAAGAACATGATCTATACATATGGATGCAAGCATGGATGAGTTTAATTAGAGTTTGGCATGGAGATGACCTACCTTTTAGGTGAAAGAAAGTCGTGCTTCCCGAAAACCCTAGTTTCGACCAGTCGTAGGAGAACACTCAATACTCAAGAACTACTGGGTAAAAATTGTGCAAAATAGTGTCATAAGAAACTAGACTCGAAGAGCTTTCCAAGGATGTATGGTTTGCACAGTTTGGTCGAGGTTTCACTAACCTTTGGTGATGATCTTGAAGAGACTCAAGTGCAGGTCGTTGCAGATCCGAGTTGGGAAGAGCACGGGATTCCTCCTTGATCTAGCCTTCTCCTTGAGATCTCCAGCCACCATTGCCTCCAAGAATGCCTCCAATAACCCTAGGGGTCGTCCCATGGTAGAGAGAGGTTTTATTTATAGAGAGAGAGGCCTTTAGTTGCCTAATTAAATTAGGAAACCTTTAGGCACGAATTTGGGTATACCTTTCCTCAACTTGGAGATTTCTCTCCCCAATTCATGATGGAATTGGTATGGAAGCTTACCTTAGGTGGTAACCACGAATTTGGGCTTGGTTTGAAGTCTAATGATGGTCTATATAGTGAGAATTTACCCTATCATGGTCCATTAGTGATTATTTCTGAATTTCGGGTCATTTTCCTAGCATGAATTTATTTGTGGTCCAAAGGACATCCTTCGGCCCATTTCCTTCATTAGATTGTCAATACCCATTGTTTGAAGTCCAACCATAATTTTTATTTCAATTTATAACCCCTTATGTATATGTGATAATGGTTTTTCGACTTATTCCTTAATTAAGATAATAAGTCACAAAAATTCTTAAGTTCAATCCAACAGATTTTTATTGGCCCAAATTTATTTATGGTCACTAGAGAATAACATTTAAAGTCTAACTATGATTTTTACGAAATGTTTAGATGTGTTTTTACATCTGGGATAATGGTGCGTACGTATTTAACTAGTTTTAAATTATTAACTAGTCATATTTTCTATTATCTCTAATTTTAAATTACTGAAATTCTCAGGGTGCTACATCCTCCCCCACTTAAAAGAATTTGGTCCCCAAATTCATAGGACAATTTCTTCTTTCTAAACTACGTCGAATCTCCCCCACTTAAGATTACGCATGTAGAGGAAAATTTTGAAGTAGATTACTTCGAGGTTATTGTATTGGTATAAATATATTAATTCTTCTCAATTATGACTTGATCAATAGGAGAAGACGATACTAATGATGAGATTTAGGAGAAGCACCAAGATTACATGATGCTTGTGATGTCAATGTGAGTAGATCTACCTCATGCCGCTCCGCCCCTTCTATTCTTCCAAGAGCGTTCCTTTCCTGTTGTTGCTTGAAGCCGGCCTTGATGTTGAGATCCCTTATTCTTCAATTGAGAGCAACCACTGATCTGGTGGCTCATACTTCCACATCGCAGACAAGCCCTGTGGCGGAATGCCTCGGCCAAGCCCGTTAAACTGATAACGTACTTGATCCGAGTCCGCCTCCCGCGAACGGGCCGAAGCCTCGCAAGGGAAACCAAACCACAGTCTGTGTAAACACAAAGGAACACACCATTTTATTTATATAATTCACAAGTTACATAGCCAAATTTCCATAAACTGGAAGAATGTACAAGAGCCTGGGGCATACCCCGAGGTACACAAAGAAAGTAAACAACAAACTAAGCTACACTGCTGAAGCTGCCACTACACAGCTGGAGGTACTGACCCTGCACCGCTACGACGCGGCTCCGAACTGGACGACGGTCTGGAAACGTCTCCCTCGCCCTCACTGTGAGGGTAGGGGTGAGCCTCGCTAGTCACTGGCTCAGTAGGGAACTCCCCCAACACCGAGCAAACCAAAAACCATAGGTACGAAAGCAGTAACAACACTAACAATATATAGAACAGCTAAATAGAATATTAAAGCTGTAAATATTCTCACCGTCTGCCGACTAGGTCAAGTAACAATAATAAATAAACGGCAAACCCAAACAGGTGTACAAGCTAAAGTAGAGATAGCCAACACGAGCCACGTGAACTGGTTCGCGACACCAGAAACTGACTCGGACAAACTAACACAGGTCTACCTCTCAGTCTCGCAGCCACGGACGAAAGGTCCAGCTGCCGCTCCACGTGAAAAGGTCAAGCAACTGTGGAGACCAACTAAACACCACCACCTGCGGACCACACGGTCACAGGCCCATGCCTAACACCTCTAGAGATCCTGGCCCGGAACTCTCTAGAGTGAGGCACTGGAAAGGACTAGCTGGGTCCAGTACGTCTACTGGTGTCCGTACCCCCAACTACGAGCGCGCTACAAGTGACTAAAGACAAACACAAGTGTCACTGTCCCACTGTCGTCTTTCCCTCAGCCGGACGTGCAACTCAACACAAGAGTGAGGGTGTCCAGGTCAGACGACACAGACCTCGACGGTAACACAAGTACCGGGACAAAGCCCCCAGCTAACAGCCTGCTCACAAAGAACCTGGGGCACCCAACTGGAGAGGTAACCACGATAGGCGTCGTACTACTCGCCACGTACACAAACCACGTGCACGTCACACACAAACCACGTGAAACCTCAAGTAAACCACAAGTAACCACGGTTCACTACACGTGAACCTAACTGACTCGCGTAAACAACGCGCAGTCACTGAAGTAAACAACTAACTGCATACCTAGTATGCTAAATACGAGAACCATGTGCACTCAGTGCACCTCATGTGTCAACACACATGCATTATCGATAAATACTGAAATCAGTCATTCTGCTCATAACCAGTAGGCGCAACATCGACTGCCGCTTACAACCAGTCAACGGCAAGGGACCTGGCCGTTACCTCGTGGCTGAGGAGCTTGGCGACAAACGATGTTGACGCCAAGTTCTCCGGCCATAAACCCTGCAGAAACCCTACTCGGCTCTGCGGGCTTTCCAACCGTTAAAACTACAGGAAAAAGTACTGAAACGATTCCCTTAAACATGCATGAACCCAAAACAACCCACACAACATGCTCGCACATTAAACTACTCAAACCACCCATTATCCCCGTATGGTGCAACTTTATCCGAAAACGCATTATCATGCTAATTCCGGTGGTTATGTTATATTTTTATGTTTCTACGGAGTTAAACGGGTTCGTCCCCTACCTCAGAACACGCTAGAAACCTCCCACAATCTCCCGGTTCACGCCGAGCCCTCCGCGAGCTCCCACGGGAATTGCACCACGCCGCGACGTTTCCTCGCGCAATTCAGCAATGCCACGCGTTCTACGACCGTCCAACCACTCCTCGGAACCTGTTGGAAGCTTCAGAGTCACCGGGGCGCGAAGCTGGGGCAAGAGGGAAAGAGAGTGAGCTGAGAGAACTGCTCTCGGGTGAGCCTATAACCTGCAGAACTGATAGGTTGGCGTCAACCCCCATGCCGCCAACAGCAACCGCCACCTTAGCATCCACATCTACTGCCGCCCAGTTCATGCAGTCAACGTCCACTTACCTGGACGCCAACAGTCAACGGCTACCCTTGGCCGCCAACTTCAACTGAACAGCAGCAGGTCCTGTTTCATTACAGGACCAACCCTGCACTTCACCTGCTCAAGCCACGCATCCACACCATACATTCCACACAACCAACTCACACTGGCCTCACAACGGCCACCACAACCACAACACACATGATCCGCATGGATCCGAAAGGCACGCGACGTTACATTACTATCATCTAAAAAGAAAATTTCGACCTCGAATTCATAACATAACTCAAGTAACTTAAACATACACACTTTTTACAAGTACTATCATCTAAAAAGAAATACAAAGCTTATTCAAACAAATAAGGATACCCTTTAGCCATTTCCTCGGCTAACTCCCAGGTATCCTCACCTCCCAATATTCTCCCATCTCACTTTTACTAGCTCAATCTCTTTATTTCTTAGCTTCTTCATCTTTCGATCTGTGATCTGCACCGGATATTCTGGCATTGTCATGTCCGGCCTCAGGTCACCACCTTGATATCTAATTATTTGAGCTGGATCTTCAATATATTTCCTCAACATAGAAACATGGAAAATATCATGCACATCTGCAAAATCTGCTGGCAAATCCAGCCTATAAGCGGTTTCCCCAATTCTTTCAATCACTTGGAAAGGTCCCACATATCTTGGACTTAACTTTCCAGACTTGCCAAATCTCATAATTCCCTTACTTGGAGAAACTCTCAGGAAAACAAAATCTCCCACCTCAAACTGAAGTGGTCTCCTCCGGACATCTGCATAACTTTTCTGCCTACTTTGGGCTGCTTGCAATTTCTCTTTAATAAGCTTTACTACTTCAGTGGTCTGCTGAATCAATTCAGGACCCACTAACTGCCTTTCTCCCACTTCATGCCAGTTCAATGGGGTTCTACATGGCCTTCCATATAAAGCTTCATAAGGTGCCATCCCAAGACTGGTATGATAACTATTATTGTAGGCAAACTCAACCATACCCAAATGATGCTCCCAACTGCCTCCCCAAACCAAACAACAAGCTCGCAACATATCTTCAATTGTCTGGATAGTCCTTTCTGTCTGACCATCTGTCTGGGGATGATAAGCGGAGCTATACCTCAACTTCAGTACCAATCACCTTCTGCAAACTTCTCCAAAAACCAGAAGTAAATCTTGGATCTCTGTCAGATACAATCGTCTTTGGAATACCATGCAGTGGAACAATCTTTTCAACATAAATATTTGCCAGTCTGTCCACTGTCCAAGACATACTCACTGCACTAATCTGCACACTTTGGTCAATCTGTCAACGAATACCCATATTCCATTATGTCCTGAACTCGACCTTGGTAAACCTGCCACAAAGTCCATAGCAATATCATCCCATTTCCACTGTGGAATGGGCAACGGTTGCAATAAACCTCCAGCTTCTGATGCTCTGCTTTAATTTGTTGACAGATAGCACATCTTGAAACAAATTCTGCTATTTCTTTCTTCATAAGAGGCCACCAGAAATGCTTTCTTAAATCATGGTACATTTTAGTACTACCCGGATGAATAGTGTACCTTGATTTATGAGCCTCTTCTAATACTCGCTGCTTCACCTCTCTCTCTGCAGGAACAAACAACCTGCCTCTGAGTCTAACCACACAATTATCATCAATAGTGACTCCTTCCATTTTCACAATTTCAGCCAAACTGGCATCTGCTCTCTGGGCTTCAATAATCTGCCAATATAAAGATGGCTCTACTGCACTAGCAGCTAACACTGCCCGACGCTGACTACTGGGCACATATAAGGAGTTCTCCGCTATTTCTTCATACAACTTCCACTCTTTAATCATCATCAAATTCATATATGCCTTTCTGCTCAAGGCATCAGCTACAACATTGGCCTTACCCGGATGGTAAGCCAAACTGAAATCATAATCTTTCAAATACTCTATCCATCTGCGTTGGCGAAGATTTAAATCTTTCTGCGAGAAAAATATTTCAAGCTTTTATGGTCTGTAAAAATTTCAAACCTTTCGCCATACAGATAATGCCTCCACATTTTTAAGGCAAATACAACTGCTGCCAACTCCAAATCATGAGTGGGGTAATTCTCTCTGCTGACTTCAATTGCCTGGATGCATATGCTATCACTTTACCATGCTGCATAAGCACTGCTCCAAGACCTCTCCTTGAAGCATCAGTATACAATACAAAACCACCACTCCCAGCCGGTAATGTCAATATAGGTGCTGAAGTAAGTCTCTTCTTTAATTCCATAAAGCTTCTCTGACATTCACCGGACCACACAAAAGGCACCCCTTTTCTGGTCAACTTAGTCATAGGTGCCGCAATTTTAGAAAAATCTTGAATGAAGCGCCTATAATAACCTTCTAATCCCAGAAAACTTCTTATCTCAGTTATTGTCCTAGGCACTTCCCATCTCATTACTGCTTCTACTTTACTCGGGTCCACAGCTACTCCTTTAGCTGAAATGACATGACCCAAAACTGAATTTCTTTCAGCCAAAATTCACACTTACTGAATTTGGCAAATAACTGGTTATCCCTCAACAATTGCAGGGTAAACCTCAAATGAGCTGCATGCTCCTCTTCAGATGCTGAGTAAATCAGAATATCATCGATAAAGACCACAATAAATGATCTAAATATGGATGAAAAATTCTATTCATCAGATCCATAAAGCCTGCAGGAGCATTAGTCAACCCAAAAGGCATAACCACAAACTCAAAGTGACCATATCTAGTTCTGAATGCTGTCTTGTCTATATCTTCTTCTTTAATTCTCAGCTGATGGTACCCAGACCTTAAATCAATTTTAGAGAATACTTTGCTGATTGCAATTGATCAAACAAATCATCTATTCTCGGCAATGGATACTTATTTTTGATGGTCACATCATTTAACTTTCTATAATCAATACACATCCGGAAACTCCCATCTTTCTTTTTCACAAATAAAACCGGCGCTCCCCACGGGGAATGACTCGGTCTAATGAACCCTTTTTGCAATAATTCTTATAATTGCTTTTTCAATTCTTTAAGTTCTGTGGTGCCATCCGATATGGAGCTTTAGAGATCGGCATGGTACCTGGCAGCAACTCAATGGTAAAGTCCACCTCTCTATGTGGAGCTAAACCAGGCAAATCCTCAGGAAAAACATCAGCAAATTCCCTAACCACGGGAACTGCTTCAACTGGCTGACTAGCCTCTACCAAACTCACCAAGGCTAAATAGGCCACACACCCAGCATTTATCAATTTTCTAGCTTTAATTGCAGAAATCAGGAACTTAGTGGTATAGAAAGGCATACCTTGATATTCAAACACCGCACCATTAGGATGACAAAATCTGATCATTTTCTTTCTGCAATCTAGCATTGCTCCATACATCTCAAGCCAGTCCATACCCAAAATAATATCATAATCAATTAACCGCAGGGCATACAACCGACCCGGCATCTGGTTTCCTTCAATCACAACAGGAGCTTCATCTATGTAGCTCAAAGTGAGCAAAAACTCACCTGAAGGAACCTTCACTACCAATTCACAAGATTTTTCTTCTAATGGATGAGCCATGCAATCCAAAAATTCTTCAGAAATAAAAGAATGAGAGGCACCCGAATCAAATAAAACTCTTGCTGAATATTCATAAAGGGGTAAAGTACCTTCTATCAGATTTGATGCCTCCGCCTGGGCTCGGGTGATAGCCATAACCCGGCCTCTTCCTCGCTGCTGTGGTGCTCCTCTGCCACGACCTAACTGTGGCTGCTGAAATTGCTGAGGCTGCTGCTGCTGCACACCTCTACCATATCCATACTCTCTTGGATAGGGACAATTGCGGATCAAATGTCCCGGCTGATTACAATTATAACATCTATATCCCGGTGGAGTAACAGGCTGCCTGGCTGTACTCTGCTGCGACTCCTCCACCTCAGGCCTACCTCGGCCCTGCTGGAACTGCGGACGACCTCCCCATCCTCTTCCTTTTCCTTTAAATGCCTGCTTTAATTTCTGACCCCACTTACCGAAGCTGATGTAGAGGTCCCGCTGGTGCTTTACCTTTACTCGCACCCACTGTCTGCTGCGGTAACCGGAAACTACCAGAAACCTGACTCGCCCGCCTGACGAGTCCGAATAGATCTCTCCAGAGTAGCTGCTCTCTGAGCTGCCTCTTCCACTGTCTTGCACATAAGAGGTACTATTGCATCCTGCAATTCCACTCTCAAGCCTCTAATAAAGTACTCAACCATCATATTATTATCAGACAACAATAAGGTGCATAACGGCTGAGTGCCATAAATCTCATCTGGTACTCTAGAACCGAAGAGTTACCTTGCTGGAGAGTCCGGAATTGCTCCCTTTTACCTGCTGCACTTGAATCGGAAAAAATGTATCGTTAAATACATCAAGAAATTCCGACCAAGTGATGGCCTCTTCTCTCCTACCTGCGAAGGTGGTCTGCATCTTCAATCGCCACCATTCCAAGGCAAAACCCCTCAACTGATAAGAAGCCAATACAACTCTGTCTGCTGCTGGACAACGCATAGTCGCAAAGACCCTCTCGATTTCATGAACCCAATGCTCAACTGTATCTGGATTCGGTCCTCCTGAATAGGTAGGGGGCTGCAATCTCAGAAATTTCTCCACTTGCATCACTGGTTCTTCTGCTAGCACTGGTGGTGGTAGTGGCACAGGTGCTGCAAAAGGTACCTCCACTCTCGGCGGGACTGGAGCTACAGGTACTGCCTCTCCATCCCCAGGTGGCACTGCAATTGGTGGTACCGGCGCCTGCTGATCCATCCTCGCCCGAATGTTCGTAAGGCTTTCCCAGATTCTCTCTATCATACGCTGGGTGCTTTCCTCCGGATCATCTCCTCCACCACCCCAATCTCTTCTACCAGCCATTCCAGAAATTTTCTACACAGACAAAACACCAAACAAAAATCAAAACAACAAATTATCAAAAATCAGGGTCCCTACCAGCAGTGTACAAAGACCAAATAAGGCTATGTATCTTTCTAGTTCCCTTATATTAACACGGACCTTTCTCTGATACCAACTGTGGCGGAATGCCTCGGCCAAGCCCGTTAAACTGATAACGTACTTGATCCGAGTCCGCCTCCCGCGAACGGCCGAAGCCTCGCAAGGGAAACCAAACCACAGTCCGTGTAAACACAAAGGAACACACCATTTTATTTATATAATTCACAAGTTACATAGCCAAATTTCCATAAAACTGGAAGAATGTACAAGAGCCTGGGGCATACCCCGAGGTACAAAGAAGAAAGTAAACAACAAACTAAGCTACACTGCTGAAGCTGCCACTACACAGCTGGAGGTACTGACCCTGCACCGCTACGACGCGGCTCCGAACTGGACGACGGTCTGGAAACGTCTCCTCGCCTCACCTGTGGGGGTAGGGGTGAGCCTCGCTAGTCACTGGCTCAGTAGGGAACTCCCCAAACCGAGCAAACCAAAAACCACAGATACGAAAGCAGTAAAACAACACTAACAATATATAGAACAGCTAAAAGATATTAAAGCTGTAAATATTCTCACCGTCTGCCGACTAGGTCAAGTATAATAATAAATAAACGCAAACCCAA
This sequence comes from Colocasia esculenta, assembly GCA_014218235.1. Classification (NCBI taxonomy): domain Eukaryota; kingdom Viridiplantae; phylum Streptophyta; class Magnoliopsida; order Alismatales; family Araceae; genus Colocasia; species Colocasia esculenta. Next base: position 1,485,657 of record CM024756.1, read on the forward strand.
ACAGGTGTACAAGCTAAAGTAGAGACAGCCAACACGAGCCACGTGAACTGGTTCGCGACACCAGAAACTGACTCGGACAAACTAACACAGGTCTACCTCTCAGTCTCGCAGCCACGGACGAAAGGTCCAGCTGCCGCTCCACGTGAAAAGGTCAAGCAACTGTGGAGACCAACTAAACACCACACCTGTGGACCACACGGTCACAGGCCCATGCCTGACACCTCTAGAGATCCTGGCCGGAACTCTCTAGAGTGAGGCACTGGAAAAGGACTAGCTGGGGTCCAGTACGTCTACTGGTGTCCGTACCCCAACTACGAGCGCGCTACAAGTGACTAAAGACAAACACGTGTCACTGTCCCACTGTCGTCTTTCCCTCAGCCGGACGTGCAACTCAACACAAGAGTGAGGGTGTCCAGGTCAGACGACACAGACCTCGACGGTACAACACAAGTACCGGGACAAAGCCCCCAGCTAACAGCCTGGCTCACAAAGAGCCTGGGGCACCCAACTGGAGAGGTAACCACGGTAGGCGTCGTACTACTCGCCACGTACACAGAACCACGTGCACGTCACACACAAACCACATGAAACCTCAAGTAAACCACAAGTAACCACGGTTCACTACACGTGAACCTAACTGACTCGCGTAAACAACGCGCAGTCACTGAAGTAAACAACTAACTGCATACCTAGTATGCTAAATACGAGAACATGTGCACTCAGTGCACTCATGTGTCAACACACATGCATTATCGATAAATACTGAAATCAGTCATTTCGCTCATAACCAGTAGGCGGCAACATCGACTGCCGCTTACAACCAGTCAACGGCAAGGGACCTGGCCGTTAACCTCGTGGCTGAGGAGCTTGGCGACAAACGATGTTGACGCCAAGTTCTCCGGCCATAAACCCTGCAGAAACCCTAATCCGGCTCTGCGGGCTTTCCAACCGTTAAAACTACAGGAAAAAGTACTGAAACGATTCCTTAAACATGCATGAACCCAAAACAACCCAACACAACATGCCTCGCACATTAAACTACTCAAACCACCCATTATCCCCGTATGGTGCAACTTTATCCGAAAACGCATTATCATGCTAATTCCGGTGGTTATGTTATATTTTTATGTTTCTACGGAGTTAAACGGGTTCGTCCCCTACCTCAGAACACGCTAGAACCTCCCACAATCTCCCGGTTCACGCCGAGCCCTCCGCGAGCTCCCACGGGAATTGCACCACGCCGCGACGTTTCCTCGCGCAATTCAGCAATGCCACGCGTTCTACGACCGTCCAACCACTCCTCGGAACCTGTGGAAGCTTCAGAGTCACCGGGGCGCGAAGCTGGGGCAAGAGGGAAAGAGAGTGAGCTGAGAGAGAACTGCTCTCGGGTGAGCCTATAACCTGCAGAACTGATAGGTTGGCGTCAACCCCCATGCCGCCAACAGCAACCGCCGCCCTTAGCGTCCACATCTACTGCCGCCCAGTTCATGCAGTCAACGTCCACTTACCTGGACGCCAACAAGTCAACGGCTACCCCTGGCCGCCAACTTCAACTGAACAACAGTAGGTCCTATTTCATTACAGGACCAACCCTGCACTTCACCTGCTCAAGCAACGCATCCACACCATCATTCCACACAACCAACTCACACTGGCCTCACAACGGCCACCACAACCACAACACACATGATCCGCATGGATCCGAAAGGCACGCGACATTACAAGCCCGCATCTTTCTCCAACACTCCTTAGCCTTATGTCCCATTCGACTACAGTGCCAACACTTCTCCTTGAATGGTTGGATTGCGTTCTGTGGTTGATCTTCTCTCTTAGGCTTCTTATTCTTTAAGTGACACTTGTCTTTATTTAACTCTTCTTAGGGCTTTTGGGTTGATAATCCTTGAAGTCAATGGGTTGTCCCTCCTTCGGGGTGGACTTCCCATCATCTTCCTTGGTCATCTCTATGGCATCTTCTACTAATTGAGCTTGTTTCACTATATCATTATAAATTTGGATGTCCATTGACGCCAGTAAGGGAATATATGCTGGCTTCAATCCATTTAAGAATCTTTTTGCCTTCATCTTCTCTGTCCCAACTAAGTGTGGTGCATAGCGGGACAGTCTAGCGAATTGGGCTTCGTACTCTGCCACTAGTAACCCTTCTTGCTTAAAGTAGCAAACTCCGCAGCTTTCTTCTCACGAATCCTTTCTGAGAAATATTTATTATTGAAGTGTTCTAGGAATTCAACCCAAGTAATAGGATTATTAGGCAATGTAGCTTTGGTGGCCTCCACCAGGTCCTTGCATCACGTTCTAGTTGAAAAGTGGCCAGTAGGACCCTCTCTTAGTCCGTGAACTGCATTACATTGAACATCCGTTCCATCTCTTGCATCTAGTTTTCAGCCTCCTCGGGGTCAGGAGATCCATCAAACTTAGGAGGATCCATTCCTCGAAAATTCTTATGTAACTCTCCTGCCCTGACACGAGCTCCACCCTGTACGACTTGTTGCAAGGCCTGTGCCAACTCCTGTACTGTGTTATGTATATCGCGCCATTGGCCACGCCTGGTTGCCATCTCCAAGAATGTTTGGGATCCTGAGAGAAGATTAATAGTTAGTTATAGTCTAAGTTATTCTTTGTGAATATGAATTTATTAACTTTTGAACTATTCTAACCACGGGCTCTACCCATCTCTCTAGGTACTAGCAAGAAACCTAGCTTAGTGCTAGACACAAATAGCGTAGGAACCTAGATCCTTACAACATGATCCTTTAACGTAGTTTCATAACTTAGCCTCTAATGTATCCTAGGACATTAGAAAGCCTAGGCTCTGATACCACTCTGTCACGCCCCCAATTTTGTTTTAGCAGTAGAATAAATTGGGAGACGTGACGAACAAGCAAGCATTCAGAAGCTATAGACCAATAGCTTTTACAAATAGGGCCCACAATGCAACAATCAAATTTTCTTCCTTTATTTATCAAAATGAATATTACAACCTTCAATGTCAAATGAAACACTCCTTGCTCACCAATCTATCCATCTCTCAAAGAAAAGGGAAATTACATTCATGACCAATCTAAATAAAAATAAGAATGGACTCTCTAAGTGTACTCCACGCTCGACGCACAAGTCCCATCATTTAGCTTTACCTTCACTACCTAAAATGTTAAAGAGAGAAGGTATGAGCGCACTCGCCCAGTAGGATTTACATCTTCCAGCAATGATATAAGTATTTACATTTTAAAAGCTAGAAGGTATGAACATGATATGTACAATGCAATTAAACATCGGTAGTAACACGTGTACAGTGTATCATACAAGATAGTATGATCAAGAGATTGTAATGATCAATCTAGCAATAAGGTTGTATTCAAGAGTTCAAGATATTGTGAACAATTATCTAGAAAGATGGTAACTTCATGAACAAGATCAAGATAGCATGTAACAAGATGGCCATTTCACTAGCAAGCATTTTGAGTAACCCACTCGGAGCACTCCACAAGAATATTATGTAGGATCTACTGGTGCCTCATGCAAGTACGTCCTTCAGCCACTGGGGTTAAGGACCAGCACACAGTAGCAGGTAACAAGCAAGTACGTTTATCACGTGTAACAAATACGTGCCATGCCAAGCACCAATCATGATTCCGCACCATGCCAGGCACACGACTTTGTTAGGGGATCAACCTAACAATCAATTCCTGGGGTAACGAACATCTTTGGGAAAACTGGGCAATCAACCTTGGGGTAAACAAGACTTTGTCGGGGGCGAATCTGACAATCACACCCATAGGTAACAGGACTTTGCCAGAATCTCCACGACCAGATATAGGCCCTCAGTCAGGTTCGTATTGCGCAACACTGGCATGTGTCCCAATGAGCCCGTCGACCCATGGGTAACAAGAACGAGTTTTGAGTCCATGACTCCAATGTCATTAATGTAATCAAGAACGTATCACAAGAAGGCAGTATGTATCAATAAGGATAGACTGGTCGAGAAAGTTCAGGACTATCATGTCAATAGTAATGATTATCGAGAGTGTCATGTCAATAATGATATAGAGTTCAAGGGTACGTTGGGAATATCAAGTCAAGAGTTCAATCCGGAAGCATAACGACACATTTACGTAGATTCTATCTTTAATAACTTGGTTTCATGTGTTATACTCGATCACTCCGAGAAAGTCAAGATGAGAAGAGAAAGATCTCGTCAAGAATGCCAAAAGAGAAGAGATACATGCACACTAACTTCTGGGTACTTCATTGGTACAACCTGCTCGTCGGCCATGTGGGAATCCATGGTCCGAGGAGACTTACAGAGGCCTTGGCCAAGGGGTCACTAGTCCGGCAGAAGGAATATCCGACGGAGAGTTCACCACAAGCCAAGAAGGGCTTTCTTATTGTTCTAGAGTGTGTGCGCATGGCGCGCGTGAGAATCGCTCGAGTGCATGTATGAGAATCCGATTATGGAAACATCATTTATAGAAAATCCATTTATGTCAAGTATCATGAGTTCTAAATCATGAAGTGCTAATCATGCATGACCAATTTTAGCAAGTATCATTGTATGTTTAGCAAGTTCGGTAACAAGGCAAGAACGTGAATAATCGGCAGGTAGAGAGCATGATCATGAACTTAAGATCAATTAAAAATCATGTGAACATGTTTTAACTTTCATATGGGTTGTTAAATACATGATAATACTTTCTATAACCTTCCTAGAATAGATCAAACTCACACATGCAAGGAACGACACAAAACGACGAAAACCGAGATGTATGCCCCTTAGAAGGCAAATGCAGTCCCATCCCTTCACTTCCTTAGGTCATAACTCATTGATTTTTTATTCCCATATCACACATGAATATACCATATTGAATCCCTTTGAATGAGGAATCCATCAAAGAAAACGGCTCATCAATCCGAGGTCTATAGAAAAAGTTATGGCCGATTAAGTGGACAAAGGCAGAAGGCAACACTTGCCTGTTGCCTTCAGAACATGAAGACGACCATCATCTTGTGCCTTCTGCAGAAGACCACAAAATTGTCTAATTTTTGGTATGGGACACAACCATGATGTTGTCACATACTAGTAGCGATGTGTCGACCTGTCGCCATCTGAATATGACGTTTGGGTTGCTTTTTCTACCTATTTCCAACTCCGAGTTGGATTGGGTTTGACACCTGTGGGTTTGAAAAATCAAAACAAATGCTAGGGTGATTCAAATCAGATGAAACCCTCCGTTAGTTAGAGTACTTCTACTACTTTGTACAGTAATGAATAATCAAGAAACAAAGGTCGTTTGACTATGTAATAAGACATATTGTGACAGTCTACATGAATCTGACACAGTGCTCATGTTCGGGCTAATACTCTGAGTATGGTCAATGAAAATTGGATAAAATGGTGCCAATTGAAAGTAGACTTATAGGACAACAAGTTCTATGTTGAACACTCAGTCCAAAAACAACTCCATAGGGAGGTATGGAAGTCGTACGACAGGTCAAGGTTAAATTGCGACAATACAACGTAAAGATCATGCAGATTTAATTCGTGAAACTCTCAAGATAAATATTGGGGAAAAACAGTAAGAACATGATCTATACATATGGATGCAAGCATGGATGAGTTTAATTAGAGTTTGGCATGGAGATGACCTACCTTTTAGGTGAAAGAAAGTCGTGCTTCCCGAAAACCCTAGTTTCGACCAGTCGTAGGAGAACACTCAATACTCACGAACTACTAGGTAAAAATTGTGCAAAATAGTGTCATAAGAAACTAGACTCGAAGAGCTTTCCAAGGATGTATGGTTTGCACAATTTGGTCGACGTTTCACTAACCTTTGGTGATGATCTTGAAGGGACTCAAGTGTAGGTCGTTGCAGATCCGAGTTGGGAAGAGCACGGGATTCCTCCTTGCTCTAGCCTTCTCCTTGAGATCTCCAGCCACCATTGCCTCCAAGAATGCCTCCAATAACCCTAGGGGTCATCCCATGGGAGAGAGAGGCTTTATTTATCGAGAGAGGGGCCTTTAGTTGCCTAATTAAATTAGGAAACCTTTAGGCACGAATTTGGGTATACCTTTCCTCAACTTGGAGATTTCTCTCCCAAATTCATGATGGAATTGGTATGTAAGCTTACCTTAGATGGTAACCACGAATTTGGGCTTGGTTTGAAGTCTAATGATGGTCTATAGGGTGAGAATTTACCCTATCATGGTCCATTAGTGATTATTTTCGAATTTCGGGTCATTTTCCTAGCATGAATTTATTTGTGGTCCAAAGGACATCCTTCGGCCCATTTCCTTCATTAGATTATCAATACCCATTGTTTGAAGTCCAACCATAATTTTTATTTTAATTTATAACCCCTTTATGTATATGTGATAATGGTTTTTCGACTTATTCCTTAATTAAGATAATAAGTCACAAAAATTCTTAAATTCAATCCAAAAGATTTTTATTGGCCCAAATTTATTATGGGTCACTAGAGAATAATATTTAAAGTCTAACTATGATTTAATGAAATTTTAAATGTGTTTTGCATCTGGGATAATGGTACGTACGTATTAACTAGTTTTAAATTATTAAGTAGTCATATTTTCTATTTATCTCTAATTTTCAATTACTGAAATTCTTAGGGTGCTACAATGTCATTGGCAATGCCTCCACTTCCATTGATTTTTCCCACTAGTGGACCTCCTCCAGAACCTCCGACCCTCCCAACTTCTGGAGTTTCAAGTTGCCTTGAAGGGGAAATCCATCCCCGAACCCATCCAATCTCTCCACCCAAACACGGGTGTTTTCTATGAACCCACTCGCGACCCGATAGTCCGAACCTCCCCTGCCCCTTCACGGGCTAATTCGATTACTCATTCTCACTCCCACAGCCCTATTAGGAGGCCCTCCCTCGTCCGGCCAAGCCCCACTGTGGTAAGGCTCACTTACCCCCCTCAGGCTCCGGCCCACACTTCCACGCCCGCTGGCGCACCTCCCCACTATAATTGTGTACAAGTGAGTGCGCACCAACCTCACTTCTGATCAACTCACCCAAGCCCTCTTAGCTAAGGTGAGTCGCTTAGAGCAAGATTTGAAAAGGGTGTCCGCACCCAAGGATTCCTTTGAACTGGCTCTCCCTTCCATGCCAGTCTTCCACCTCCCTCCCTCCGAATTGCCAGTCTACCGCCGCTACAATGGTAGTGGCAATCCTTTCATCCACATCAAGGAGTTCATGTATGAATCATCCTTTTGGCAAAATTCGGGCCCTTGCCTTCCTGTTCCGGCGATCTTTAGATGGGCCCACCCTAGAGTGGTTCTACTCTTTAGAGCCAGCTGATGCCGAGGACTTTAAGGCAGTGCAGAGGAAGTTCCTGCAGCGATACAGAGATCGGGTTGGCCTCTCGCTATCCATTACCGATCTGATGGCTGAAAAGATGAAGGCAGACGAGGATTTCTTGCATTATGCTGACAAGTGGAGGGCACTGGCTGAGAGGTTGAGGGATCCATTGTCTGAGTCTGAACAAGTAAAGATGATTACTGCAAATGCCACTCTGCAGTTCAGACACATTCTGGCCATGAACAAATTGACGACTATGGAGGAGCTTTATGAGAGAGCCTGTTACATCCAAACTCAATTGAAGGACTCTCCTATTATGGCTATGTTTGAGCCAAAGGCCAGGGCAGCGAAGAAGAATGGCAATCCCTCGACTGGTGGTCCCACGATGAGGGGGTTATGCAGCACGAGCAGGTGAGTGCTATGGGCAACCCAAGCTCCTCCACCTACTGCCCGAATCCAAACCCCAGGCCTCAACAACCATAGCAACCCCAATTCAGGGCAAATAATCCCCTAATATTTAGGGCACCACCCCAACAGCCTCAGTAGCCACAACAACAACCTCCAACCTAGTATCATCAAGCTCCCCCTCCACCTCCTCAATACCGTCCAGCACCGCAGCCTCAGTACCGCCAACCTCCTCCCCAATATCAACAACAACAACAGCACCTCCCCAACAACCTCCACAGTACAACCAGGTACCTCCTCCAGGCACCTATGACCCCCAGCAACCCAGACACCCCCCTGGCCAAGAAGAACCTATTATCCTCCCCTGCCGGAGACCCTACCTGATATCTTTAATGCTCTTATGGCTGCCCATGCGCTCACCTTGCCGAGGGAACAATTGTTGGATCGAAATGGCAGTAATGATGTCCTAGAGGGGGGTGAATAGGACTTCTTGTGCTTTTAAAAAAAATATTTGAAATTAAACAACACTAAATAAATCTGTTAGAATTTAGTGTAGTGTGTGATTCAAGTGTAAATTGGCGGAAACAATCACACAAATGCACAAGGGGATTTATCCTAGTTGGCCCTTCCCACATGGAAGTCCTACATCTAGTCCTCAAGCCAACCACTTGAGATTTCACTAACTGCCAATAATTTTGGCCTTCTCTCACCCTTGAGAGGAATTACAAGCCCACTTGCTCCTAAGTAAGTCTTCCCTTACCAGGGATACAAACACTACCTTCAACAAGGTCTTCCCTTCACAAGAGGGGAAATGCAGGAACAATCCTCCTACAGGAATTACACAGAAAGAGATGTAAAAACACTTGTGTGTTGTCTCAAGAATGAGCAAACACACCTAATTCAGAAAGGATAAAAGATAAGAGTTGCAACTAAAATCCTTTCTGAACAAGCAAGGTGGGCTGAAAGATTTCTAATTACAATTGTCACCCAAAAACAAGACTTCTGTGAGAATGGGAGAGCTTGGAGAGTTTTTTGAATGTGGAGCTCTCAATCTTGTAGCTTGGAAGAAGGCTTGTGGAGATCTCTTGCTAGCAGAAGGCTTGTGGAGATCTCTTGCTAGCAGAAGGCAGAGGAGAATTGAAGAGAATGCGAGCACAGATCTAAGTGTTCAGTTCTCTGGTTGTCTATTACTCCTTTCAAACTTTGGCTTCTTTTATAATCTTCATGAAGAATGTAGCCGTTTGAAAATGGCCGTTAGAGATCTGGCCGTTTGAGGAGAGACCTTGGATCCTTTGGATGCTTGCTGAGTTTGTTATCCATAGGTCCTTCTTTCTTTGCTTCTTTCCAATGCTTCTTGGACGAGGCTTGCAGCTTCACAGCTAAAAGGTCAACTTCCAATTAAATAGATGTGAAAGCTCCATGCTGAAAACGTGCTTCAATAAATGTCCTGTAGCAAAGACAAGACAAAAAGACAGGATACCTCCATACTTTTTGAGGTAGGTAAGTCATAGAAAAATAAAAAGTATGGAAACCTCATACAGATAGCTTTTCATACTAATAAAGGATGGACATACAGTTTGCAAACAGAAGGTATGGACAAGTTCTGACAGTGGTAGGTGAGCCTCTGTCAGATGCCATGCGTCTGAAAATAATAAATGCAACATATCTTCTGAAATAGAGAGAATTCGGACTACTGTCATGAAGCAAGAGATCAATTTGAAAAGATGTTTTCAAATATATTCATTTGACAATTTTTAGAAGAATATTTTAAGTATAATATGTCTTATCATGTCAGAATATATTAAATAATTTGATAGACAGAGAAAATATTCAATCAATGTAGGTTTTAATGGAAATTATATCAAGGAAGATAAAATAATACGCAATCAAAATTTCATAAGATGATAAAATAGTATCTTCACAGAAAAGTACAAGTACAGGACTTGTCAGTGAAGTCGGATTCAGAAGAGAGTATAATTGGACTCTAGGAGTCGGAGACAGAATTAGGAATGGATAAATTTGACTTCATCAGAAGTTGCATTAAGATAATATCATTCGACTTTGCAAGTCGGATAGAAATGCATCTAAAAGTCATAATTCGACTTCCATGGAGTTAAATAGAAACAAGACAGAGAATTCGACTTTAGAAGTCGGATATAGAAGAATTCGAATTTTGAGAATTGAAGTCCAAAAAGAAGTATCCGACTGTAGGAAGTTGAATTTGACAGTCAGATATAGTGTAGTAGTTTGGACTTAGGAAATTTTTATAGATGATTTTGTGCAGAACTTTTCGATTCTAAAGGAGTCAGAGTCCACAGTCGGATTGTGATGTCTGTGGACTTAGAAAATTTTCAAGATAGAGTTTGTCCAAACTATTTTCTATGATATGTATATTTAATTTGTAGAAAGTCTTTTAAAGATTTTGTCAAACAAAAACACAAGCTTATCTTAAATTATTTTCTTAGGGGTAGTTGCTCAACAATTCTCTCCCTTTTGTTAATGACAAAAATATTTAAATAGACAGTAAAACTTTGATATAACTTTGAGCATATAACCTCCTGAAGAATTTGTGTTCTTACTTCTTTCTCCCCCTTTGTGGCATTAACATAAAAGGGTAAGATAGCAAAAAAAAAGGGATTGTATTCAGAAATTGAGAAACCAACATAGTATTGTATTCAGAAATTTAAAGATGCAGGTACAAAATAGTATCTAAGACATGGATAAAGAGCTTGGTAAATACAAGGAATGGGGGATCTGATCTAGATAAGGCTGGATAAGGTCCCACAACTTCTTCTCATTGTCAGGGAAGAAGTTCTCAAACAGACTGATATCAATGTTATAGTTGGGAGTTATAGAAGGGAGTTTCCTATGAGATTTAATGTGACGTTTGTGGTACCAATCAAGCTTAGTATAATAGTGATTCCTGATAATTGAAAAAATTTTCGTGTTAAATTTCATACATTTAGTTAATTTTAGACATCTTTTGTTTGTAAATAATGTGTATTTTGATTTTAATTTTCATTTCATCCATGAATAAGTTTTTGAACATATTAGTTGATATTGAGTTAGAAAATACATGTTAGATTTTCATTCAATAAGTCATTTTTCTTTTTCTTTTTCTTCGGACTAATCAAGTTCATTTTCTGTTCATAGATACAATTTGGGAAATAAAAAGATATTTGTAAATAAACATTGCACATAAATAAATTTTTGGTCTTATTATTACTTTATATTTTCGTAACATCTTTTAATAATTCTTGTAAATATTAGTTGTAAATAAATTAGATTTTTTTTTAAAATAAATAACAAAAAAAACATCATGCCACATACCCCACCCAATCCCATTAAATAAATAAATAAACATTTTTTAACACTTTACCACATTTTTTGCCATGTACACCACTAAATTTATCCTTTCTTCCTTCCCATCAAATTCTGCTGCAGCAAGAAGAATCCAGAAGAGCTATTGCGTGTGTGAAGCTTGGCAATTTGGAAGTCTTGTGCAACTGGGAAGATGAAGCTGCTGGAAGCAGGGTGCTGCGCAGAGGCCGTAAGGAGCTGGGCTGCCGAGTGTGCTGCTGGGCGCATGTGAAGGAGAAGCAGTGGAGCTATGCGGCTAGGCAGGATGCGCAGCTGGGGTGCTGTGGATCTATGTGAGGTGAGGAGGCTGGCGATGGGTCTGTGCAAAGCAGAGCTAGTGCGGAGGCGGGAAGCAGCTCGTGTGTGCGGACTGCTGTGCGGGCTGTCGTGTGAAGCAGTGTGCGATGGTGGCGAGATGGCACGCCGGATCTGGTGTTGTGTGCATCCGACGTGTACGGCTAAACCGTGCGATGGAGAGGCTGGAGGCGTGCCCAGCTAATGGATCTCGTGCAGTGCAGGCAGCCGGTGCGTGCGGTGCAGGCTGGCGAGCATGAAGGCGCCGGGCGTGTGAAGCTGGCGGAAGAGCTGAGCTGGCGAAGCCCAACAGTGGCTGCTGGGTGCGCGGCAAAGCAGGAGGCGGCCAAAGGCATGTAGAGCTCGGGCGTGGGGATTCCAGGAAGCTATTTAAGGACCCCATGGTCGTCGGCTTCGCTAGTTCATTTTTTTGGGGAGTTTTTAGTTTTTCTTTTTCTGTAAAATTGCATAGCAGGGGAGGGAGTCGGGTTCTTCTTTAGGGGTTTTTTCTCCTTCTTTTATGCTGTAGGGATTCGATTGTTGGGCGGGAGTTAGACTAGTTTTTCCATTCTTCTGTAAGGGCGATCCAGGGACATTCCAGTTTTCCATTTCTTTTGTGTTCCAGAGATCAATCCAGTAGCGTTTACTGCATTTAGTTTCCAATTTCTTCTGTTTTGAAGAGCTCATCCAGTGGCGTTTATTGCATTTAGTTCCCATTTCTTCTGTGTTGAAGAGTGCGATCCAGTAGAATTTGATTTTTCCATGTCTTTTGTGTTTCAGAGTGGAGTTTCTTCTTTGCTTCTGTGTTGAGATTGGTGCGGGCGATCCAGAGGGCGATTGCATTTTTTGGTTTTTATTCTTCTTGCTGTTGGTTGGGCGAGAGTAGAATTGTTTTTGCTACTGGGAGAGATGGTTCGACATGTTGGTTTGTTCAACATTTTTAGATTGTTCTGCTGCTGTGAAGGGCTAATGCAATTTTCTTTCTGGGATTTTTCTTCCAATTCTTTTGTTCAGCATCTGGTTGTGTTCAAATCTGGGAGGTTCTACTGCTGGGAGGGGGATCGAACGAGGTTCGAGGTCTTCTTCATTCTTCTGTAAGCTGTTGGGAGAGGTTCAGATCCGGGTTCGACATCTAGAGGGCTATTACAAGTGTTTGGGTTTTCTCCTTCTCTGCTGATGGTTGGCTGGGAGAGATGGTTCTGCTGCTTTCCTCTTTTCTTCTGTAAGGAATTAGTGAGATGGTTGGGCTGTGAGAGATTCCAGAGGGGTGAGAAATCGACTGTTTCTTATTGTTGTCCTGAAGCTTAGTGGATCTTATTTTCCTTCTGTTCTTCATCCCTCGAATGTGAGGGTATAGTAATCTGAAATTTTTAAGTTCTTGTTGTTCTCAGTATAAATTTCTGGTTGAGTTCCTTTTCACTGTCTCATTCTGATCTTTTCACCGCCTCATTCTGATTCAATGTTTGTGGAGAGCTGAGAATGTTGATTGTTCATCCCTGAGCTGTAGGGGTATATTGGTTTGAAAATTTCTGTTTAAGATTCTTGTCTTGTCATCTTTTCATTTCCTTTGAGCTTCAAATTTATGCAGAATTAGATGTGCATCCTTGTGTAATGTTAGTTTAATTTCCAGTTCAGATTTCGTCTGCTTGTTTGATCCCTCAACTGAGAGGGTACATTGATATCAATTCTCTTTTAATTTCAATTCAGCTTGTTCTTTCATTAAGTTTGATCTGTCAAGATTGAGAAGGATTTGGTCGGTGTTGTTTACATATTTACTTTAATGCATTGTCGATAGAGTGTTCCAAAAAGCAGTTTCTTAAGTCAAATTCTATTCAGCCTCTCTGTGGATATGACCTATTCTCACCACTCTATATAGTTCATTTTTACTATTTTAAATCTGTGAGACAGTTTAGAGAAGGTGAGTATATTGATTCGTGCACAGAACTCTAGACAACGAAAGTGTACAATCAACAATGCCGCGTTCAATTCCGACGCAGAAGACTCTTGAGAGGAACAAATTTCCTAGAGGCTGCTAGATGGAGAAAGTCATGCACTGTAACATTCCAGTGCAAGCCTTGGGAGATAGCTACTTCCTTAGCCTGATAGTGAACCAAGTACCTCTGCTCCCATCGATGAGCAAGGACTTCCAAAGGTCATTGTATGCTTTGCAAAAATACTCATTGACATAAATCTTCAGCTTCTCACAATTTGCATGATCCTCAGGATAAGCTGCTGCTATTGATCTTCTGTGAACCACTCAGGCTCAGCAAAACAAAGCTGGAAATCCATCATATGCTGGGAATTCTTTGGAGCTTGCATAAGCACAAACCTATGGAAAGACAGTTTTAATTTGTACTTGATTCTGAATCTGGAGGCTATCCGGATGTGCCTATTGAAGATTAGCTGAGCAAAGTCTTTCTTTGCATAAATGGCACCAACCAAGGATGGATACAAACCAGATGGTAATCCAACTGTCATGGAGGGGGTAATTTCTCTTTGAACTCTGATAAGATGTTCCCATTGGCCTTTAGTGACATCAGACAGCCCCAAATTAGCTCTGGCAAAATTAAATTCTTTCATCCTTGAGTACTTAGCCTGAGAGCCTCTAATGAAGGTTCCAAACATGTCATAGAACCTAAGATTCAGGTGGAGACTAACATCCAAAAATTGGTTCCTGGACTGGGTTTGCAGGTACCTGGTGGCTTCACCAGGATAGAGTTCAAGAAACTCTTTGGTTTTAAGAGAATGACATTTCTGAGATATGAGCTGGAGATCAGATAACAGGATTTGGGTAGAATGAATAAGAGTAGGAAGCCAGTTTTCAAACATGAAACCTAGCATTTCATGAACTTCAAGGAATGCCTTGATGGACAAAAATTCCCTGAAAAGGTTCATATGGTGTTCTGAGTGGTAGATGAAGGCATACCAAACGGAGGAAGGAGTTTGGCAGGGTTGTCTTTTAGCATGCGCCCACCTTTAGATGAAAGTTGAATACTAAGAAGTATTTTTGAAAGTGAAAGGGTGGATCTGCCTGCTAAAGATGTGGAAGTAGGAAGAGAGGAAAGAAATTAGGAGGTTGTGTGTGGAGAGGAGGAATGGTTGCCTTGGATTGCTTGAATTGGTATTTCAAAGATATTTTGAAATTTACATGTCAGAGGCAATTGGTTGATCCTCTGGAATAAATGTAGAGGGAGGAGGATCAGATGAGTAGGAGGTGGAGGTTGTTCAATAATGAAGGGAGTGGGAGCAGTGGGTGCAGTAGGAAGAGATGAGGATGTAGGGAGTACTTCTGGTTCAGGAGGATCAGGATCAGTGGTAGTGGTGTGAGCAGAAGGAGTTGGTTCAGGAGGAGGAGGAGGAGATAAGAAGAGGACACATGTTTATCATTTTTATGAAGTCTTCTCTTCACCTTCCTCTTAAGGTCTTGACCTTGGACCTTGCATCAACAACTGGATCTTGAGACTCTAGGGCCTCTTAGCCTAGACTTCTGCTGATGCTGCTGAATATCAGGCTCAACCAACTGAAATCTACTGCTGCTGAATTTCTTCTTCTACTTCTAAGGATTGCTCTGGCACTGATTGCTCCTCTCTTGTTGCTACCCTTGCTTTCTCTGCTCTTGCTGCTGGACAGGCTACTGCTCTTCATGCTGCTGGACATGCTGCTCTTCATGCTGCTGCACCCTCTTGTTGTTCCTTATGCTGCTGCTGCTGCTGCTCTGGCTGTTGCTGCTCTTGCTGCTCCTCATGATCAAATAATTGTTGTGCTGGTGGCTGCTCTCTTCATGGGTGGATGAAGGGGCAGATGGCTGATTAGTGCCCTGTTGGCACACTAACGGAAGTAAAAGTTTCCTTCATTTGCTTGACCTCATCAGCCAAACCATCAAACTTTGCATTAACAAATTTAACTTGCAACTGAAGACTGACAAGCCTCTTATTGCTTGTCAGTAAATCCAAAATAATGTTCAAACTGTTGCTACTCTCCCCCTGAGACCTTGACCGGGCCCTCAAACTGAGGAGGGTAGGAATGATGCTGCGTTTCTTCAAATTTTTGCTCTATAGAAGTAGACTGGGAATGTCATTTGTTCTTGTGCTACTCCCTTTTCCTCTTAAATATCTTAGTACTTGATGATGGTTTCTTCTGGTGCATCTTATTCTGGAGGGGAGAAAAGAACTTGTCTTTTCTGAAATTGCTCTTTCAAACTAATGAGTTCCTTGTTGCTCTTCTTCTTGAACATTGGCTTCCATTCTCTCTTCTTCTTCTCTGGCTTCTTTCTTGTTGACTTGCTGGAACAGATGATAGATCCAGTGCTTCATCAGGAAATACTTCATGGGTGCACTGGGGTACAGACTCCTTAACCCATAAGTTCTGGGCCTTGTCTACTGATAACTGCAAAATTTTTGTTAAATTTCATACATATAGTTAATTTAGATCTTTTGTCTAAAATATGTGCATTTTGATTTTAATTTTCATTTCATATGAATAGGTTTTTGAGCATATTAGTTAAATTTTTGGGTAGAACACAAAGTTAGATTCTCATTTAATAAAGTCAATGACTTTTGAATAGTTTGACTAATAAAAGTGTTTTCTCTTTTACAGGTACATTGTACATAAATAACTCTTGGTCTTATATTTCATAAACATCTTCTAATAATTCTTGCAAAATTTGTCTATACATAACTCAAATTTTAAATGAATAAACCCTCACCCATTACCATCATGTCATATACCCCCCTTCATAAGTCCATTGTGCCAACATCTTTTTACCACCATCGGTGCATTGCGCCTTTCTCTCATCTAATCCTAATAGGCCACACACACCCTTTCTTTCTTCCCACCAGGTCGATGGAGGCGGTGCATGTGAAAGGGAAAAGCTGAGAAGCTGGAGGTGGTGCGTGTGAAGAGGAAAAGCTGCGCAGATCGCGGCCACAGCTAGGTGCGATGGAGGCCGTGTGAAGTGGAGCTGGGGGGCTGGCCGTGCGAAGCAGAGCTAGGAGCTGGCCGTACGACACAGAGGCTGGAGGAGGCCTGGAGGCTGTGCGCGACAGATCTGGAGTGGATCTCGTGCAGAGGGGCGTGAGCAGCTGTGCAGTCCTGCGCAGCGGCTGGAGCTGTTACGGAGGCAGGAAGAGGCTGGCAGTGCGTGTGGAGCACTGGAGGCGGTGCACGACGATGGAGCTGGGCATGAGCAGCTGCGCAGCGGCCAGATCTGGGTACGTGAAGGCGCACATATGGCATATGGGGCATGGCGATTTGGGGCGTGTGAAGCTGGGCCGTGAGGAGCTGGTGGGAGGCGGAAGTAGAGCTCGTGTGCCCTCAGCTCGTGCAGAGGAGGCCGTGCGGGACTCCTGGCATCCTGGAAGGTTCGATGGAGCCTATTTAAGGACCCCAAGGTCCTCAGTGGAAGGGGATTCGGCTGTTGTGAGCTGGGCTGGGGAGTTCCGACTGCTTCTTCCTCTCTTATGTGGGATTTTTTTCCCCTTTCTTCTGTGAGCGTTTCTTTCTTTTGTAAACATCTGGGAGGGGATTGCAAATTTTTTGGGGTTTTTTATCCTCTCTTCTGTACCATCTGGGGAGAGCGACCTGGAAGTGTTTCTTCTTCTATTTCTTCTGTGTTTTCTTCCTTTCAGCTGTATAGAGGAGATCGATCCAGGGGCAATTTATTTCCATTTCTTCTGTGTTGGAGAGTTCGATCTAGTAGCATTTTCTATTTCTTCTGTGTTCCAGAGGTCGACTACTTTTTCCTCCCTCAGTAGGCGTCTGTTGAGAAGTTTCGGAGGTGTGCACTGTAGAGAAGGCACAGGGCGACCAAGGGAGCCCATCTTTGGTTCGTTCTGGGGGGTTTTCTTCCTCTTTGCTGCTGGGAGGGTGATGACTTTCAGAGGGCTTTCGGACATCTACAGAGTCCAGATTCATGGATGTGTTCATGAGTTCATGTTCCTGTTGCAGCAGAAGATAGATTTGAATTCGTTAGGGATTTTGGAGTTTTTTCTAGTATTTTTCGCAGTATCATTGTGTTCTCATTCCTGTTCTGCAGTGGTAGCATTAGGACATTACTTTAGCAACAATAAACTTTTGTTCTGAATTTTCTGTTCATCCCTCGAGGTGTGAGGGTATAGTAATCTGACATTCTTATAGTTCATGTGTTCTCAGTTTAATTTCTGGTTTAGTTCCTTTTCACTGTCTCATTCTGATCTTTGAGTTGTAATAAAATTGTGATTCTGATTTATCAACAATAAATCCTATTTTGAATTTTCTGTTCAATTCTTGAGCTGTGAGGATAGTTGGCTGATGTTTGTGGAGAGATGGTATTGTTGATTGTACATCCCCTGAGATGAAGGGGTACATTAGTTTAGTAATTTTCTGTTGAGATTCTTGTTCTGCCATTTTTTCTTATCTCTTTTGAGTTCCAATTTGTTGCAGAATTAGAGGTTGCATATGTGTGTAATTTTCAGTTATGGATTAAGCAATTGGAGAGGTGAAAGTGTTCTTTGTTTAGCTTCTATTCGATCTGTTCATCCAGTAATTTGAGAATTTTTAGTTCAGATTTTTGTCTATCAGTTTGATCCCTCAATTGTGAGGGTACAGTGATACCAATTTTCTTTTAATTTCATTATACTTGTTCTTTCATTATGTTTGATCTGTCGAGTTGCGAGGGATTTGATTGGATTTGTTTATAGAATTGATTCTAATGCAATGTTATTTTGGTGAAAAAGTGTTTGTTAGAGTTGTTTCAAAAAAAGCAGTTTCTTAAGTCAAACTTTACTCAGTCTCCCTGTGGAATGACCTATTCTCACCATTTTGCTAGTTCATCTTTGCTATTTAAATTTGTGAGACAGTTTAGAGAAGGTGAGCATTTTGACGTGTGCAAAGAACTCTAGACAACGAAAGTATATAGTCAACAATGTTGCGTTCATCTACCAAGATATAATGGCTTCTCCTGAAGGTAGATAAGCCAATCTTCTCTTTCACGCCTGTTGGAATATCCCCACTTATATCTACTGAGAATCTCTTGAAAATCAGAGATAACAGAGGTCCATATGGAAGAGAATTCTGCAGATTCTTTGATGCTATCATTTTCTCCAAATGACTGCTGGCAGATTAACTCTATGCTTCTGAATGGCTCAAATAGTAAACTACCATCCCTGGTAGTAATGGAGGAATGGGTGCCAGCCCTGGGAGTGATGATGTTGGTGATCACTGAGTGGATAAGCCTTTTCTCTGCAGACAACTCATTAACCAAAAGACCTTTCTTGCTAACAGTCCCCAGACTTCCAATAATTCCCATTTTTTGCTTATCTAAAGGGACAATCTCACTGAGCTTGTGCCCGGAGTTGGGACAGCCCAAAAGTTCTACCAAATGATCTTCAGAAACAGTAACCTTGGTCCCTTTAACATATCCAGTGATTGAACTTTCAGAGGAAACCTGAAGGGTGACAAAGAATGCCTTAAGGGCACCTTCAAAGAGGGTTCAGAGATCCTGCATAGACTAGCCCAGCCCATCTCCTCTAGGGTTTCTTCTACCCACCTAGGCTACCATGTAACTGAGAAAAGTCTACGACCTTCCCTGGACAGATGGAAAACTTTGCAAGGGAAAGGCGCCGGAATTGCTCAGGGGTGAGCATGGTTCCCTTAGAAGCCTTGGAGGAGGCCATCTAGACAGAAAAGAGATAGAGAAGATTCAGGGTACTGTCGAAGGAGTGAAAGGAATGCAGTTTAGAGAACAAAGAGCCTACCTTTCTTCAGAGGAAATGAGAAAATCCGCAGAAGCTCTAAAGAGGGTTCCAGAGATGAATAGTGTGCGCGGGAAGAGGAGGAAGACGACTGGAGAGTTGGAGAGAGTTTGAAAGGGTGCTTTTCGGACAGAAAGGGGTTGTCCTCATATAGAGGGAGATAAGTAACTGACCAGAGATTTTAGGATGAACGGACGCGATTGAATGACTGAATCGTTACGTATAAATGTGTCTTAATTCAATTAATAAACACCTTTTTAGACTTCGACTCTAAGAAGTCGGATTGTGTCTCCGACTGCAAGAGTCGAATGCATTAATTTTAACATGAGTCTGATAGACTCCGACTTTATGAGTCGCAGTACAGGGACTTAGGAAATTCTGCAGAAAA
Source organism: Colocasia esculenta (assembly GCA_014218235.1). NCBI lineage: Eukaryota > Viridiplantae > Streptophyta > Magnoliopsida > Alismatales > Araceae > Colocasia > Colocasia esculenta. The sequence goes on from CM024756.1 coordinate 1,505,172, forward strand.
TTCATAACATACAATTCAAGCATGAATTTGTCACATCATTTTAATCAGGGTTACACATGCCTATTTCTCTTCTAATAGATGTAAATCTATCTTCAGGAAGAGGTTTAGTAAAAATATCAGCAAGTTGATTTATGAAGAGACAAATCAAGTAAAATGTCACCATTACTTACATGGTCTCTGATGAAGTGATGTCTAACCTCAATATGTTTTGTTCTTGAGTGCTGGATAGGATTTTTGGTCAAATTAATTGCGCTTGTGTTGTCACACAACATTAAAATTTCTTGAAGTATGTGACCATAGTCTTCCAATTTGTGTTTGATCCACAACAGTTGAGTACAGCAACTTCCAGCTGCAATGTATTCAGCTTCTGTTGTGGACAATGCCACTGAATTTTGCTTTCTGGAAGACCAAGATATCAAGCAACCTGCAAATAATTGACAAGTACCACTGGTGCTTTTTCTATCTATTTTGCATCCAACATAGTCAGCATCACTGTATCCAATTAATTTGAAATCAGAACATCTGGGATACCATAATCCTAACTTACTTGTATTTATAAGATATCTAAAAATTCTTTTAACGGCATGAACATGTGATTCTTTAGGATCAGCTTGAAATCTTGCACACAAACATACACTGAACATTATATCTGGTCTACTAGCAGTAAGATAGAGTAGTGATCCTATCATGCCTCTATAGACCTTTTGATCTACTTTCTTACCAAGTGGATCACTATCTAACTTAATTCCTGAGCTTATGGGTGTTCCTAAGGGCTTACACTTGTCAAAACCATATTTAGAAAGTAAATCTGAAATGTATTTGGTTTGACAAATGTGAGTACCTTCCTTGGTCTGCTTAATTTGTAACCCAAGAAAATAATTAAGTTTACCCATCATGCTCATTTCAAACTCACTTTACATAAGGTTTTCAAAGAATTTACAAAGTGATTCATTAGTAGAACCAAAATAATGTCATCAACATATATTTGCACAATTAAGATTCCTTCTGAAAATTTCTTAATAATAGTGTGCTATCAACTTTACCTCTTATAAAATCATGTGATATAAGATAAGCACTTAGTCTTTCATACCAAGCTCTTGGAGCTTGTTTCAGACCATATAGTGTTTCTTTAAACGAAAACATGATTTGGATATTTTGTATCTTCAAAACCTGGTGGTTGCTCAACATAGACTTCTCTTTTATAAAACCATTCAGAAAAGCACTTTTAACATCAATTTGAAATAAATTGATGTTTAGAGAGCATGCATATGCTAACAGAATTCTGATTGCCTCTAATCTAGCTACTGAGGCATAAGTTTCATCAAAATCAATGCCTTCCTCTTGGGAATACCCTTGTGCTACAAATTGGCCTTGTTCCTGGTGATTACTCCTGATTCATCCATTTTGTTTCTGAAGACCCATCTAGTCCCAATAACTGGATGGTCAGAAGGTCTAGGGACAAGAGTCCAAACCTGGCTGCGTTGGAACTAATTAAGTTCCTCTTGCATAGCAAGGATCCAAGATTCATTAGCCAGTGCATCATTGATTGTCCTAGGCTCAATTTAAGAGACTAAAGCAGAAAAATCACAAGGAATATGCATACCTCTTGTTCTTACCCTATCTTGAGGATCACCTATAATATTTTCTCTTAGATGATCTCTGTGATACCTCAATTCTCTAGGCAGTCCTTCTTGCTGTTCTTCTTGCTGTAGAACTTATTCTAGTGGGGGATCTTTCTTTTCTTCTTCTTTTTCTTCATCTTCAAGAGATGTTTTCTCTAGATCCCTGCACAAATCTTCAACACAATCTTCTTCTTCTATTCTCTTGATAGAATGATTAGTCTCATCAAATAATATATGCACAGTTTGTTCTATGGTTAAAGTTCTACTATTAAAAACTTTATATCCCCTATGTTTTGAAATATATCCTAACAAAATCCTTCATCACTTTTAGCATCTAGATTTTCTAAATTATCTTTACCATTATTCAAGATGAAACACTTATAGCCAAAAGGTCGAAGATGACTGATGTTGGGCTTCTTTTCTTTGTAAAGCTCATATGGGGTCTTCTTTATGTAATGTAGTGCATTTTTCGGATCCTCATGGATCCTCATTTAGTGTCGTTCGGATCTGCATTTACAGGCTTTGGTGTGGTGCTCATGACCAATGTGGGGTTATTGAGCCTTGGTCGTGGTTTCCGAGCATTGTGCAGGGCTTAGTGGGCCGACAGGTTAAGCCCATAGTACCCATTGGTTCACTGGTTGTGAATGTGATGGGGTGTGCGTCGCGTTGTGAATATGACGGCCCTGGTGGTCGCGTTCCTATTACCGCTGTTTTGGGTTGTCGTCTACATACGCACCGCGTGTCGCACGCTGGGCGGCCATGCTGACGTCAACAGTGGGAAGGCGACGGCCTTCTACATCGCGTTCAGGTCGCGATGTAGGGATACGTCGCGTTCCCAACCGCTGGGGTTTTTAAGTTGTTTCGGCTGGACAGAGCTGTGGCAAGCTCTGCCCGGCCAGGGGAGGTCACTGCAGCGGTTTTGTTGGGCGATTCGACGGCTTGGCGGTCGTTTTGGCGTGGTCTCGCCACAAGGACGTCGTGCGGAGTGGGGGAAACGCTGGGAGTTCGTGTTTTTCGTGGGGGTAGGGAGTTTCCACCTTACCTTGTTGCGTGGATTGCCCGTGGAGCATGTTTGAATTGTTTATCGATTTTCAAACAGTAGATACCATGTATAGGTGGTGAAATAAGCATGAAAACTGGGTGGTTTACCGTTTAGGGTGGTTTGCATGGTAGATTCGGAGAAGGGTTCCGGATTAGGGTTGTCGCCTATGAAGGCGACAGACCCTTCTGTCGCGACCAGGTCGCGACAGACTGACCCATCGCGTTAGGATTCTCTAACGCAACATATCGAGGTGTCGCGATTTGAATGCGACAGTACCCCACGTCGCGACCTCAGCCGAGAGGTCCTGTATGCATGGTTTAAATGGTGAGATTATCCGATTATCGGTGTCTTACGTGCATGGCTAGCGTGAGTAGTTCAATGGCACCTGTAACACTCTTTAAGCTCGCTTGTTGGCGTACTGTTTGTGTCATGAACGTGTGGTTTACGTGATTGATGTACCGTGTGCATGGTTTGCATGGTTTGAATGGTGTTATAAAGGTTGGTTTGTGGTAGCTGGGCTGTGAGGTTTTCGTGTGAACCTAGCCTTGGCTTTCTAGTGTCTGTTATAGGCTAAGTAAGATGGTTAATTAGTAAAGTATAAGTATGGTTATCAAGTGGTTACCGTGTATTGAGTTTAATGTGGCGATGGAGGTCACCTCGTGACCAATGACAAGCCAAGTTATTATCGATTGGTGTGATTTATGTAAGTGTCTATGTGGGTTAGCTTGTGGGTCTCGGAGTGACCAGGACAAGCTATTCCTCACACTTATATCGTGGTTTGTAATAAAGATAATATAAATAAATATGTGACGTCGTTTGTGTGTATCCGAGTGTGGTGGTTCCGGCGCCATTCCAGAATGCCTCTTCAGTTGGGTGCCCCAGGTTTTTTGTGAGCCAGGCACGTGAGTGCTCGGGGCTTGTCCTGGTACTGTGTGTGTACCGTCGAGGTCTGTGTCGTCTGTTCTGGACACCCTCACTCCTGTTTGAGTTGTACATCTGGCTGAGGGAAAGACGACTGGGGGCAGCGACTTGTGTTTGTGGGTGTGCAGTCACTTGTAGCACACTCGTGGTTGGGGGTACGGACACCAGTAGATGTACTGGTCCCAGCTAGTCCTGTGTTTCCAGTGCCTCACTTTAGGGAGCTCGGGTCAGAGTCCCTAAGGGTGCCAGGCATGGGCCTACAGGGTGTGTGACCTGTAGGTTGTGGTGTTGGTTGGTCTCCACTGTTCTTGGCTTTACTGTGGTTGTGGAGCGGTAGTTGGACCTTTCATCCTTGACTGCGAGACTTTGAGGTAGTTCTTGTGTTGTGTTGTCCGGGGTGGATACTGGCGTCATGAACCAGTGGTCTGTTCCCATGTGGTGGCATCGTTCCTTCCGACTCGTGCTTTGCCTGTGGTGTAGGTTTGTGAGTGTTGACTCACCGTTGTGGTTTGACTGGTTGTGGTATGCCCTGGTGGTGGCACAGTTGCGTTTGTGGTTCTGTGGTGGTACCTTGTGGAGGTAGGTACTTGTACCCTTTATGGGTATCCGTTTCTCGTGGTACACTGAGTACTAGACTTTTCAGATGTTAAAGTGGAGCTGTGCTCCATGGAGGTCGTGTTGTAGGACCTTCCACTTGCTGTAATGTACCCTTGTAGGGGTAGCTTTCTGTTGTATTGTGATTTTGGGGCATGGCGGACTAGCTTCTGGTTAGCAGTCCTGTTACCCTTGCGTTTGAGGTTTCAATGTGGTACCTAGTGATAGTAGGTACCTGTACCCCTTGGGGTTGGCTTTGTGTTGTGGTACGTAGTGTACCAACCTTTCAAGTATTGCGATGAACCAGTATTTTGTGGAGGTCGTAAGATGTGACCTTCCACACGTGCTGTGCACCCTGTTTAAGGTATGTTTCCGATTATGGTTCCAATGTGTGCTGGACTTGGCATGTTAATGCCAGTTCGGTTACCCTGTGTGGGTAGTTTGCCTGTGAGGCTTGTAGCCGAGGCAATGGTTTGCTTGTGAGACTTGGAGCCTGGGCAGTGGTTTGCCAGTGAGGCTTGAGGTTGAGGTATTCCCAGTGATTGGGCGGACTAGTAGTGTTGCGCTAGTCCTGTTGTTACCTCTTACTTTTTGAGGTTTAAATTAATTGATATGTTTATGTTAATTATTGATTAATTATGGTTTAAGTAAGTAGGATGTGGTTGGCTATTTGTGTGGCCAGTGAGACCCTTCGAGGTTGAGGTCTCTTCTGTTTAGTTGTTGTGGTTTTTGGGTGGTCCTTACTGAGCCTGTGACTTGTTGAGGCTCACTCCCCTACAGTTCCTTTCAGGGCTTGCTGTGTGCTTGGCTTGCAACAACGTTGTGGCAGACTTGTACCACCAGTAGTAGTGTAGTAGTTAGTGTTTGTGTGAGCTTGTGCTCCCTCGGGGTATGCCCCAAGTAGTTGTACTTTTTAATTGGACATGTAAAAATGTAATGGGATAATTGTACAAATATGTGAACATATATGAGCACATGTACTTTCTTGTGTCTTATACTATTGTGATTTGTCATTTATATTCTTACTGGACACGTGTATGAGATATCCCTTGCGAGACTTCGGTCCGTTTACGGGAGACGAATCTGGATATGGATCCTTATTGGGCATAAATATCTAGGGCCGTTATAGTTGGTATCAGAGTAATGTTCCAGTTTGAATATGAAAAGACATTGAGAGTACAATGTCCCAATACATGGATTAATGTCCACTACTGGTAGTAAGTCTGTGGTGTTCTGTTGGTTAAAGTGGTATTTATCTGAGTCTTTGTTCTGTAAAACGTATTTATGTGTTGAGAATTTGGCAGTCGTTAGTAGTGTTAAAAGTTGATGTGAATAGAGGAGGTATAATCTGTGTGATTATACCAGTGTGCTAGTTTGTGATAGAAAGGTATGGTTGTTAAAGATTCACAGTTAAAGAAATTGAGGAGATTAACAAGTTTAGATATGGAATACAGTAAGTGTGTTTTAATGCTATACAGAGTTAGTAGAGACAGGTATATGGTAATGAGGTAATAAGGAACAGATCAGTGTGTGCTAGAAATGATTAAATGTGCAGATTATAGTTGAGAACCTCAGTAGAGGTATTGTGGTATTAAAGATCTGAGTCAGATGATATCAAGAAAAAATAGAATGATAATGTGATTAGTGTTATGAGGAGCTTGACATGACTAAGTAAGGCAGATTAGCTTTAAAAGAGGTACTAGTACATAGAGAGCAGTGATTTATGGCAGATAGATTAAGTGTGCTTGAGATTAGAAATTTGAGAAAGGTATTTGAGAAATGTGTTGTTATGAATAATGATGGTAATAGGAAGTTGATATGAGGATTCGTATAAATATGTACAGAAAGGATTAGTTGAATAAAGAGAGAAAAAAAGAAGAATCAGTGTGCAGTTAGATTTATGAGAATTGCACAAGAGAAATATTTAGTTAATGAATGGTAGATTATGAGAATTCTTTAGAAAGAGTTATTAAAGATTGCTGTGCTAAAGACAAGATCAGTAAAAGTTAGTAATTATGAGCAGTTTGAGAAAAATCAAAGTTAAAGTTAAGTATATTGGAATGAGTTTAAGCTAAGTGAAATAGAATGGAAAGAGGTGTATTAATGGAAAAGCAGTTAAGAAATATTGAGTTGAGAGAAATAGTAAGGCAGATTGTGATATTTATGATATTTGAGAAAAGAGCAATTAATGGAATAAGGGAAGCAGACAGAGCAACTTGTCATATTAAGGAGATTGGTATTCAAATTTGAGTTTTTGCAGTATTTTAAGGAAGATGACTAGATACCAGAAAGATTTATAGTATGAATGGTACAATAAGATTAGTTAGACAACAGAATGAATAAGAGAAATATTTGCAGAAAAGATGTTATGATTAAAATGATTGGTAGTTTAGATAAAGAAGAGATATGGATCAGAGAAAGGAAGAATTTAGTAAATGATAAAGTGAATAAGATCAGATGAGTCAGGAAATGTTTAGGCAGAGTTTGCATATTGGTGCAAAGAAAATGATTTAATTGAGCAGAAATGGACTGTTATAAGATAGAGTTTGATGTAGGAGCAAGAGGAGATTAATTAAAGAATTTTGGAAAGGTTATGCAACAAATTATGAGATTAGCCAGAGAATGTCAGCAAAGCAAGAAAGGTATATAAAGAGCACAACATGTCAATAGCAGTTTAGTAGATCAGAAATTGTAGTAATTTCTTCAGCACAAATTAATTGAAAAGCAGTTAAAGTTAGAAATAAATTCAGTTGAAGTCAGAAGAAAGTAATTGAAAGCAATAATATGCGAACAAAAATTGTGAAATATTTTGCAAAGTGTCCAGTGTGATCAGAGTAGCGCAGCAGAAGCAAGGAAGATTTAATATTCACAGATTGTTCAAGGTTTGCTTGAATAAGGAAAAAGTGTAAAGTTTTGCACAGTGGAATAAATGAATAGAGGTTATTGTGGTTTTTAATTAGAGCTGATTTAAAGAAGAATGAGCAGAATAATATGAAAAGGTAGGAAATTTAAAGATGGTGATTGGTTTTCTTTGAAAAGTTGATAGTTGCGAATGTAAATGCAGATGAAGCAGGATAACAGCAAGCAGTGATAAATAGAAAAGAAATGACACCGAAAAATCCAAGAATTTAGAAAGATTATGGCATGGTAAAGTATTACAGTGTAATATATTCGAGAAAGGTGAAGCGGTTCCGAAAGAAATGTTGTAAACACAACCATAAAATTGTGGAAGTAGGTTGAGTCCAAGGAGATAAAGCGCCAACCGCAGGGTAGAATTGCTTATAGTCGAAAGGTAAGGAATGGCAAATTGAATCCACGAAATAAAGCGGTTGTGGAATAAATTAAAAAGGAAGGAAAGGCAGAACAAGCATGGAAATGAACAGATGAACCAGTCAGTACAGATGGTTTAAAAGGGAGATGCAGAGGAAGCGTATCCTACTTGTTCTGTATATGGCTTTGTTTCTTTTTAGGTGATAGTTCGGTTTATTGTGGTTCGTTTCGAATGTTGAGGACGACATTCCTTTTTAGGTGATAGTAATGTAACGTAGTGCGTTTTCGAATCCTCATGGATCCTCGTTTAGTGGGCCATTCGGATCAGCATTTACTGGCTTTGGTGTGGTGCTCATGACCAATGTGGGGTCATTGAGCATTGGTCGTGGTTTCTGAGCATGTGCAGGGCTTAGTGGGCCAACAGGTTAAGCCCATAGTACCCGTTGGTTCACTGGTTGTAAACGCGATGGGGGTGTGCGTTGCATTCCCAACGCGACGGCCCTGGTGGTTGCGTTCCTGTTGCTGCTGTTTTGGGATGTTTTCTGCATGCGCGCCACGTGTCGCACGCTGGGCAGCCACGCTGACGTCAACAGTGGGAAAGCGACGGCCTTCTACGTCGCGTTTAGGTTGCGACACAGGGATACGTCGCATTCCCAACCGCTGGGCATTTTTAAGTTGGTTTCGGTTGGACAGAGCTGTGGCAAGCTCTGCTCGACCAGGGGAGGTCACTGCGGCGGTTTTGTTGGGCGATTCGACGGCTTGGCGGTTGTTTTGGCATGGTCTCGCCGCGAGGACATCGTGCGGAGCGGGGGAAATGCCGGGAGTTTGTGTTCTTCACAGAGGTAGGGAGTTTCCACCTTACCTTGTTGCGTGGATTGCCCGTGGAGCATGTTTGAATTGTTTATCACTTTTCAAACAGTAGATACCATGTATATGTGGTGAAATAAGCATAAAAAACCGGGTTGGTTTACTGTTTAGGGTGGTTTACATGGTAGATCCGGAGAAAGGTTCCGGATTAGGGTTGTCACCTGTGAAGGCGACAGACCCTTTTGTCGCAACCAAGTTGCGATAGGCCAACCCGTCGCGTTAGGATTCTCTAACGCGACATATCGGGGTTTCGTGATTTGAATGCGACAGTACCCCACGTCGCGACCTCAGCCGAGAGGTCCTGTGTGCATGGTTTAAATGGTGCGATTATCCAATTATTGGTGTTTTATGTGCATGGCTAGCATGAGTAGTGCAATGGCAGCTGTAACGCTCTTTAAGCTCGCTTGTTGGTGTGCTGTTTGTGTCATGAACGTGTGGTTTATGTGATTGATGTCCCGTGTGCATGGTTTGCATGGTTTGAATGGTGTTATAAAGGTTGAATTGTGGTAGCTGGGCGGTGAGGTTCCGTGTGAACCTAGCCCTGGCTTTCTAATGTCTATTATAGTCTAAGTAAGATGGTTAATTAGTAAAGTATATGTATGGTTATCAAGTGGTTACCGTGTATTCAGTTTAATGTGGCGATGGAGGTCACCTCGTGACCAATGACAAGCCAAGTTATTATCGATTGGTGTGATTTATGTAAGTGTCTGTGTGGGTTAGCTTGTGGGTCTCAGAGTGACCAAGACAAGCTATTCCTCACACTTATATCGTGGTTTGTAATAAAGATAATATAAATAAATATGTGACGCGGTTTGTGTGTTGCCGTGTCACGCCCCGATGCGGAATATCAGAACGCGAGGCAGTTGCAAGTAAACGGGTACAGAGCAAGTACTAGACATCAAACCATTGCACAATGAATAATACTAAGGATAATTCTTCTCATTAATAACTTTCAAATGTCTAGTTACAACCACTAATATCAGAGCCATTCTATAGGGCCCAACTACATTGAAATAAGAGTAAAAGACTAAACTAAAACTCTAACATAATCTCTAGGACACTAGGGTACTCGTGACGTCACTCCTGGTCGTTCCCATCCACTTGAGTGTATAGTTCATCCCCGGTCTAACCTGAGGACACAACGATAATAACGCAGGGTGGGCGATAACGCCCAGTCGGACTTAAATCTCAATAGTCAAAACCTTTAAATAATTAATGTATTAAATGGCAGAGTAACTAATGATAGAGCGAGAGAGTCAAGTAAAAGATAGCAGGATAGCACATGATCAAAATAGCAAGACTTTCAAATATAGACTTTCCAAAAATAGCACAAGTGTCGGGAATAGCTCAAAAATAGCAGGATGGCCATAGCACAATAGCACCAAGTATAGCAATAGCACAACGAGTATAGCATAGCACTTTTTGTCAATAGACAACGAGAGAATATAGCACTTTTTGATTATCATTTAGATATTCGAGATAGATAGCACTCGAGTGTAATGCCAAACACTCTGATCATTTAACTCCCATGGGCAAATAGCACTTTCGGGCGCACATCCCAGGACCAGATCGGGCCCTTTATATATTGCCAAGCATTGGTTATATTATTTATCTTTAGACAATCAGTCAATGGCCAATATAGAGTACAATAAATAGATGAGAGTACTAGATGAATAGACGAGATAGCAGAGTGAACGTGAATAGATGAGCGAGTAGAGTATAGATGAGAGCTAGTGGACATTTCACATAACACGTCGAGTAAACGGGCTATAGTAACAGTTGCACAACATGCGCACTTGGTGTTGGCAGTCAGGTGGTATTCACTACCCTACCACTATCCTTGTTATGCACAGGTCCAGAGGTCCGGCGTGATTCAAGATGAGAGTGAACTTCTAATGGCCGGTTGGATCGTATTGATCTCTAAAGGGTGTAATAGGTGTTAGGGTACAACCGGCTCGTTGACCATGTTGGAATCCATGGACAGAGGAGACTTACAGAGGCCTTGAACAAAGACTCACTAGTCCGACAGAAGGAATATCTGACAGAGAGTTCATCCAAGTCAAGAGAGTGTCTATAGAAACAAGTGCTCGACGTTCTAGAGGAATTCTAGGACAGTGGAGCGTCGGTATCAGTGTTCCAAAACATCACAAGTCGTAAACAGTTCTTTTTAAAATAAGGCAATTAATTGCAATAATTACCAGATATGTTATGTTTCATATTTATGCCAATTAAGCCATATTTGGATGGTTTCAAAGTGTATGCAATGTGTAAGAGAAATCATGGAATATGATAGGTCATGTGATTAACTTGAATTACTTAAGATATGTTCAATAATTTAACACTTCGTTTTTTGTGTGCAAGACAATTAACATGATATGGGGATTATGGTGGAACAACAAGACTTGAAAAAGACTGGTTTTCAGGCCAAAAATGAGATCGCGACGCAGCCCAGTAAGGATCGCGACAGGCTCAGGACAGAACACGACAGGACCTTGTACAGATCGCGACAGGTCCGGCGGAACAGGTTCACAGATCGCAACGTGGTCTTGCAAGGATCGTGACGGTTCGATCAGGACAGGCGCATGAATTTCGACGACAGTGCTCGTCTCATTCAGTTCGCGATGGTTGATGCTGTCGCGATAAGACCTCTGAACGCAGCCTATCAGGCCGTTGCATTCACAGGGCCTGCGTCTGAGTCCGACAGGGGGTTAGACATGTCTTGGATTGCAGTCCAAGCATACCCTCTTTGACACAGGGTGCTTCAGGAAATCAGAACAAATCATACAGTAGATGAAAATTCATGAAATCAATTGTAATCGACTCTAGACAGGCCAAAGTACATGCAGTAATAGGAATTTGAAAACTACAAAGGTTTCGGCATGCTTCAGTCACGTAAACAAGAAGAACATGGGACAGTAATCAGTTGGAGTACAAGTATTAATTTGTCGACTAGGGTAGATGAAAATTAGGGCTTTCAAGGGCAAAAAAAAGCTAACATCCATCAGTAGCTCCAATAAAATTTTCGAGGCCTGAGGTGTAGTATACATGGAGATCAAGACGTATGAAGAGGGTTCGGGGTCATGTAAATTGCAGAACTTCGAAATTCAAGAACAAAAGACTGTATTGATGGAAAAATACGAAATCAGAAGGCATAGTTCCATATGATTGGAACAACATACAGACAAATTTAGGGTTTATGCTCATGAGAATGCCTACCTTTCACGTTTTTCCTCTTCTAGGGCTTGAAGGTGAAGAACTCGGGAAGAAGCTTTGATAGATCTTCCTCTCCATGATTTCTCCTCCTCTTGGCTTCTCCTTCTGGTCCAACAACCTCTTGGCACGAGCTAGGGCCGGCCATGAGGGTTTTAGAGAAGTATTTAAGCTCCCCCTAATTCCATTTCCTAGTTTAAGTCTAATTCCCATTAAATTCCGAGTTTCCTATTTTCCTCTCCCCTTTTTAAGCAAGAGATCTCCAAATTGGGTTGAGAGAGAGAGGGGATTTCATGGCCAAGCAATTGGGTTAGGTTTAGGATTCCAAATCCAACTCAAACTTCCTTCTTAATGCATCACATACCCCTTTTATAATTAAGCATTATTTTAGTTGCGAATTTAGGGTATTTTCCCATTATTCCCCTTTTAAAATTCATATTTTGGCCCACTAAATTCTATTGGGTTAATTTAATAAAGCCCATCACTTCTTTTCTTTTAGTGGGTTTTATTTAATTTTATTTTATTTGATTTTCTAATTGTTTTTATTTTCATAAATTATTAAATTTTATTTTCCAAAATTCAGGTTGCTACACCTCCCCTATTAAAAAGAATTTGGTCCACAAATTCATATGATCATAAGGGAGGAAATGTCTTACCTAAAAGATCGGGGTAGTTTCGTCTGATGATTCATTTCGGTTCCCATGTGGCTTCTTCCATTCCGCGGTTATTCCATAAGACTTTAACCACGTAGATGGAATGGTTCCTGAGATGTTGTACCTTCCGTTCCAGTATCTTGACTGGCTTCTCTTCGTATGTCACATCTTTGTTTAACACCAACTTCTCATGGCGAATGATGTGGGTAGGGTCATAGACATATTTCCTGAGCATGGAGACATGGAACACATTGTGTACACATGCCAGATCCGGTGGTAATGCCAGTGGTATGCAACCTCACCAATCCTTTCGAGTACCTCAAAAGGACCGATGAATCTAGGACTAAGCTTTCCTTTCACACCAAATCTTTGGATGCCACGAGTAGGTGACACCTTTAAGAATACATGATCACCGACTTGAAATTCCAAGTCTCGCCTTCTTTTATCGGCATAGCTCTTTTGTCTAGACTGTACAGTCTTAAGCCGATCTCTAATCACCTGAATGTCCTTTGTTGTTCGTTGCACCATGTCTGAGCCTAGCCATTGTTGTTCTCCCACCTCATTCCAGCATGCGGGAGATCTACAATTTCTTCCGTAGAGTGCTTCGAACGGTGCCATCTTGATGCTCGCCTGGTAACTGTTGTTATAGGCAAACTCAATAAGGGATAGATGCTCGTTCCAATATCCTTGGAAGTCTATAGTGCAAGCTCTCAACATGTCTTTCACTATTTGGTTGGTTCTTTCAGTTTACCCATCAGTTTGTGGATGGAATGCAGTACTAAAGTTGAGTTTAGTGCCCAGTGCACCTTGCAGTCCTTTCCAAAAATGAGATGTGAATCTCGGATCTCGATCCGAGACTATGGATGATGGAACTCCGTGCAGTCTCACTATCTCCTTGACATATAGGGCAGCTAGTACCCCTACCGACCACTTACTCTTTATGGCTAGGAAGTGGGCAGATTTGGTTAGTCGGTCTACAATAACCCATATGGCGTCGAGTCCACCACGAGTCTTGGGTAAACCCATGATGAAGTCCATGCCAATGCTTTTCCATTTCCATTCCGAAATATCTAGTGGTCTGAGTACACCAGCAGGGCGTAGGTGTTCCGCTTTTACTTGTTGGCAAGTAAGGTAGTGTGCGACATGTTCAGCTATCTTTTCATGTTCGGCCACCAGAACGTTCTTTTCATGTCTTGATACATTTTGGTACCTCTAGGATGAATAGTGTACTTTGTCTTGTGAGCTTCATCCATTAATCTTCTCTTCAGTTCTTCATTGTCGGGAACACATGTCCTTCCTTGAAACACCAGCCTTCCATCTTCAGTCATTGCAAAGTCCGGTCTTTCGGCTAAAGTTTCCTTGACGCGAACTAAGAATGGATCATCATCTTGTTGAGCTTTGATCTCTTCCAACAAGTCGGATTGAATCTTGATATTGGCAACCAAGACTCGATCATCCCTATGTTCAATATTTAAGTCTAACCTTGCGAATTGTTCTAGTAGTGCATCTCGCCAAGGACTAGACTTGAAACAGATGCCATCGGCTTTCTACTAAGAGCATCAGCCACGACGTTTCCCTTGCTTGGATGGTATTGAATGTTGAAGTCGAAATCTTTTAGGTATTCTAGCCATCTTCTCTGTCTTATGTTGAGTTCTTTCTGGGAGAATAAATACTTCAGACTTTTGTGGTCTGAGTAGACAGTGAATTTCTCTCCATACAAGTAGTGTCTCCAGATCTTTAGGGCGAAGACCACGGCCGCCAACTCCAAATCATGCACGGGGTAGTTGACTTCATGCGTCTTCAGTTGTCTTGAAGAGTAGGCAATGACTTTCTCTTTTTGCATCAATACACACCCTAGCCCAATTCCCGAGGCATCGGTATAGACAGAGAAACCTTCTTCCTCTATAGGCAGAGCGAGAATAGGTGCTGAGGTAAGACGGTCTTTAAGAGTTGGAAACTTTTCTCACATCTTTACTCCAGGAGTAGGGATTCTCCTTTCGTGTCAGTCGCGTGAGAGGAACGACGATCTTTGAGAAGTCCTTGATGAACCGCCTATAATAGCCAGCCAGCCCCAAGAAACTTCTGATTTCTATGACATTGGTTGGTCTCTCCCAGTTGAGTACAGCTTCAACTTTGGAGTGATCAACGGAGATGCTGTCTTTAGAGATGACATGGCCCAAGAAGGACACTTCTTCGAGCCAGAATTCGCACTTGCTTAGCTTTGCGTACAGCTTGTTGTCTCACAAGACTTGTAGTGCTATCTTCAGGTGTTCTTCATGCTCTTCCTTGGTTTTGGAGTATATGAGGATGTCGTCGATAAAGACGACCACTAACTTGTCAAGGTAGGGCCGATATATGTTGTTCATGAGTTGCATAAAGGCTGCAGGAGCATTGGTTAGCTCAAAAGGCATAACAACAAATTCATAGTGCCCGTACCTGCTCCTGAAAGCCGTCTTGAAGATATCGTCCTCCTTGATCCTCATTTGGTGATAGCCAGATCGAAGATCGATCTTGGAGAAATATTGAGCTCCAGATATTTGGTCGAACAGTTCATCGACTCTGGGCAAAGGGTACTTGTTCTTGATGGTGAATTGATTGAGTTGTCGATAGTCGATGTAGAGCCTCATCGATCCATCCTTCTTCTTGACGAATAGCACAGGCGCTCCCCATGGGGAAGTACTTGGTCTGATGAACCCCTTTTCTAGTAGCTCTATCAGTTGCGTCTTCAACTCCTTTAGCTCGGCAGGTGACATCCGGTACAGTTGACGCGATACCGGGTAGCTCTAGGGATCAACTCTATAGCGAAGTTGTCATCACGTTCTGGGGGAATCCCTGACAGATCTTTAGGAAACACATCGGGGTAATCCTGAACTATGTGAATGTCTTCTATCTTAGAACCCTTCTTTTCAACAACTACGGCTGCTAGGAAAGTAATGCAGCCCTTCCTTATCATGTTGTGGGCTTTTATGGCGGAGAACAGAGACATTCGTCTCTTATGTCTAATCCTAGAGAATGCCAATTTAGGAAAGTCACTAAAGGTAACCTTCCCTTTCTTACAATCGACACTTGTCCCATATGTGGACAACCAGTCGGCTCCCAAATTACATCATAGCCTTCCATGGGCATACACACCAGGTCGGCTTTTAGGTTATGATCTCCGATCATTACATCGGCAGATGGAAAGTATTTGTTCAATTTCTCCTTTTCCCCTAGTGGTGTTGTGACAGAGAACTCACAACCATGGTTATAGGTATTGTAGTTAGGGTATCAGCAAAGTGTTGAGATATAAATGAATGAGTGATCTAGTATCAAATAAGACAAATGCTGATAAGGAGAAAACTTGTAGAGTACCTTCTACCACACCACCGTCCGTAGTGGGTTCCTCATCATGTAGGGCTTGCAGTCTTCCCTATTTCTTAGGCGCATTAGGGCGCCTCTCATGTTCTTTCAGCAGCGGGCACTCGGGATGTGGTACTCGCGACTTCCGCAGTGCAGACATGCGCCGACTTTCCTCCAGCACTCGTCAGCGGTGTGACCTGGCTTGTCACAGTGCTTGCAGTTACTTTTTGTTAGAGTGTTGGAGATTGGGATCTTGGGTTTCCTTTCTTAGATGGATCCCTCCGTGATGTTGAAGGCACGCTTCTTGCCCTTGGTAGGCTTAGCAGATGACTGACCCGAGGTCATTTCCTTTTCATGAACTTCCCTTTGATACGATCGGTGAAGTCTGTACCATCTTCCAGCAGCTGAGCTTTCTTTACCACCTCGGCGTAGGTTTGGATGTCGAGAGGTGCCAGTTGGGTAATATAGTGAGGCTTAAGGCCGTTGAGGAAGCGCTTAGCTTTCATTCTCTCCCTGTTCACCAGGTGTTCAGCATACCTTGCCAGTCTAGAGAACTAGGCTTCATATTCGGCCACAGTCAAGCTTCACTGTTTCAGAGCAGCAAAATCCGCAGCCTTCCTTTCTTGCACACACTTTGAGAAGTATTTGGAATTAAAGCTTCCTTGAACTCGATCCAGGTGAACTGACCATTAGCTCTGGTCACTTCAACAGACTCCCACCAAGTGCGGGCGTCCTTTTCGAGTTGAAATGTGGCTAGCAGTAGCTTATCCCCCGCTGCACATTGCATGATGCAGAAAATTCTTTCCGTTTCTTGAGCCAGTGCTCAGCTTCATCTGGATCCGTGGATCCACTGAACCTAGGTGGGTTCAGACTTCTGAAGTTGCGATGCAGGTCGCCTGCACCACGATTGCCACCTCCTTGGGTAGCTTGCACAATGGCGCGCGTCAGTTCTTGGATGGTTTGTTGCATGCCCCTCATTTGAGCACGTTCAGCAGTCATCTTTGTTGCTTAGTTCCTACAAAAATAACTTATTGTCATGATATTGATGTGGAATTTAATTCATGCATGTGTCAGTTCATTTTTAGCTAGTTACCCTTGGCTCTAACCACAACTCATAGGTAGGATAATTGACTCTAGTCGAGAAAGGTTAACCTAGATCATCCTATACTTAAGAACAACCTAGGCTCTGATACCACAAAAGTGTCATGCCCCGATGTGGAATATCAGAACACGAGGCAGTTGCAAGTAAATGGGTACAGAGCAAGTACTAGACATCAAACCATTGCACAATGAATAATACTAAAGATAATTCTTCTCATTAATAACTTTCAAATGTCTAGTTACAACCACTAATATCAGAGCCATTCTATAGGGCCCAATTACATTGAAATAAGAGTAAAAAACTAAACTAAAACTCTAACATAATCTCTAGGACACTAGGGTACTCGTGGCATCACTCCTGGTCGTTCCGTCCTCTTGAGTGTATAGTTCATCCTCGGTCTCACCTGAGGACACAATGACAAATAACACAGGGTGAGCGATAATGCCCAATAGGACTTAAATCTCAATAGTCAAGTAGGCTTTCAATAATTAATGTATTAAATGACAGAGTAACTAATGATAGAGCGAGAGAGTCAAGTAAAAGATAGCAGGATAGCACATGATCAAAATAGCAAGACTTTCCAAATATAGACTTTCCAAAAATAGCACAAGTGTCGGGAATAGCTTAAAAATAGCAGGATGGCATAGCACAATAGCACCAAGTATAGCAATAGCACAACGAGTATAGTATAGCACTTTTTGTCAATAGACAATGAGAGAATATAGCACTTTTGATTGTCATTTAGATAGTCGAGATAGATAGCACTTGAGTGTACTGCCAAACACTTTGATCATTTAACTCCCATGGGCAAATAGCACTTTCGGGCGCACATCCCAGGACCAGATCGGGCCCTTTATATATTGCCAGGCATTGGTTATATTGTTTATCTTTAGACAATCAGTCAATGGACAATATAGAGTACCAAGAAATAGATGAGAGTACTAAATGAATAGACGAGATAGCAGAGTGAACGTGAATAGATGAGCGAGTAGAGTATAGATGAGAGCTAGTGGACATTTCACATAACACGTCGAGTAAACGGGCGATAGTAACAGTTGCACAACATGCGCACTTGGTGTTGGCAGTCAGGTGGAATTCACGACCCTACCACTGTCCTTGTTATGCACAGGTCCAGAGGTCCGACGTGATTCAAGACGAGAGTGAACTTCTAATGGCTAGTTGGATCGTATTGATCCCTAAAGGGTGTAATAGGTGTTAGGGTACAACCGGCTCATCGACCATGTGGGAATCCATGGACAGAGGAGACTTACAGAGGCCTTGAAGAAAGACTCACTAGTCCAGCAGAAGGAATATCCGATGGAGAGTTCGTCAAGTCAAGAGAGTGTGTATAGAAACAAGTGCTCGATGTTCTAGAGGAATTCTAGGACAGTGGAGCGTCAGTATCGGTGTTCCAAACATCGCAAGAGTCGTAAACAAGTTCTTTTTAAAATAAGGCAATTAATTGCAATAATTACCAGATCTGTTATGAATCATATTTATGCCAATTAAGCCATATTTGGATGGTTTCAAAGTGTGTGCAATGTGTAAGAAAAATCATGGAATATGATAGGTTATGTGATTAACTTGAATTACTTAACATATGTTCAATAATTTAACACTTCGTTTTTCTGTATGCAAGACAGTTAACATGATATGGGGATTATGGTGGAACAACAAGACTTGCAAAAGACTGGTTTTCGGGCCAAAAATTGATATCGCGACGCAGCCCAGTAAGGGTCGCGACGGGCTCAGGACAGAACGCGACAGGACCTTGTACAGATTGCGACAGGTCCGGCGGAACAGGTTCACAGTTCGCGACGTAGTCTTGCAAGGATCGTGACGGTTCGATCAGGATAGGCGCACGGATCGCGACGGCAGTGCCCATCGCGTTCAGTTCAGGATGGTTGATGTTGTCGTAACAAGACCTCTGAACGCGGCCTATCGGGCGGTCGCGTTCACAGGGCCTGCGCCTGAGTCCGACAGGGGGTCAAACATGTCTTGGATTGCGGTCCAAGCTTACCCTCTTTGACATAGGGTGCTTCAAGAAATCAGAACAAATCATGAAATCAATTGTAATTGACTCTAGACAGGCCAAAGTACATGCAGTAAATAGGAATTTGAAAACTACAAAGGTTTCGGCATGCTTCAGTCACGTTAAACAGGAAGAACATGAGACAGTAATCAGTGGAGTACAAGAATTAATTTGCCGACTAGGGTGGATGAAATTAGGGCTTTCAAAGGCAAAATAAAGCTAACATCCATCAGTACCTCCAATAAATTTTCGAGGCCTGAGGTGTAGTATACATGGAGATCAAGACGTATGAAGAGGGTTCGGGGTCATGTAAATTACAGAACTTCGAAATTCAAGAACAAAAGATTGTATTGATGGAAAAATACGAAATCAGAGGGCATAGTTCCATATGATTGGGATAACTTACAGACAAAATTTTAGGGTTTATGCTCGTAAGAATGCCTACCTTTCATGTTTTTCCTCTTCTAGGGTTTAAAGGTGAAGAACTCGGGAAGAAGCTTGATAGATCTTCCTCTCCACGATATCTCCTCCTCTTGGCTTCTCCTTCTGGTCCAACAACCTCTTGGCACGAGCTAGGGCGGCCATGAGGGTTTTAGAGAACTATTTATGCTTCCCCTAATTCCATTTCCTAGTTTAAGTCTAATTCCCATTAAATTCCGAGTTTCCTATTTCCTCTCCCCTTTTTAAGCAAGAGATCTCCAAATTGGGTTGAGAGATAGGGGATTTCGTGGCCAAGCAATTGAGTTAGGTTTAGGATTCCAAATCCAACTCAAACTTCCTTCTTAGTGCATCAAATACCCCTTTTATAATTAAGCATTATTTTAGTTACGAATTTAGGGTATTTTTCCATTATTCCCCTTTTAAAAATTCATATTTTGGCCCACTAAATTCTATTGGGTTAATTAATAAAGCCCATCACTTCTTTTCTTTTAGTGGGTTTTTTTAATTTTCTTTTATTCAATTATCTAATTACTTTTATTTTTATAAATATTAAAATTTTATTTTCCAAAAATCCAGGTTGCTACATGCCGAGTGTGGTGGTCCGGCGCCTATTCCGGAATGCCTCTTCAGTTGGGTGCCCCAGGTTTTGTGTGAGCCAGGCACGTGAGTGCTCGAGGCTTGTCCCGGTACTGTGTGTGTACCGTCGAGGTCTGTGCGTCTGTCTGGACACCCTCACTCCTATGTTTGAGTTGTACATCCGGCTGAGGGAAGACGACTGGGGGAAACGACTTGTGTTTGTGGGTGTGCAGTCTCTTGTAGCACGCCGTGGTTGGGGGTACAAACACCAATAGATGTACTGGTCTCCAGCTAGTCCTGTGTTTCCAGTGCCTCACTTTAGGGAGCTCGGGCCAGAGTCCCTAAAGGTGCCAGGCATGGGCTTGCAGGGTGTGTGACTTGTAGGTTGTGGTGTTGATTGGTCTCCACTGTTCTTGGCTTTACTGTGGTTGTGGAGCGGCAGTTGGACCTTTCGTCCTTGACTGCGAGACTGAGAGGTAGTTCTTGTGTTGTGTTGTCCGGGGTGGATACTGGCGTCATGAACTAGTGGTCCGTTCCCATGTGGTGGCGTCGTTCCTTCCGACTCGTGCTTTACCTGTGGTGTAGGTTTGTGTGTTGACTCACCGTTGTGGTTTGACTGGTTGTGGTGTGCCTGGTGGTGGCACAGTTGTGTTTGTGGTTCTGTGGTGGTAACCTCGTGGAGGTAGGTACTTGTACCTTTGTGGGTATCCGTTTCTCGTGGTACACTGAGTACTAGCCTTTTCAGGTGTTGAAGTGGAGCTGTGCTCCGTGGAGGTCGTGTTATAGAACCTTCCACTTGCTGTAATGTACCCTTGTAAGGGTAGCTTTCCATTGTATTGTGATTTTGGGGTTTGGCGGACTAGCTTTTGGTTAGCAGTCCTGTTACCCTTGCATTTAAGGTTTCAGTGTTGGTACCTAGTGATAGTAGGTACCTGTACCCCTTGGGGGTTGGCTTTGTGTTGTGGTACATTGTGTACCAACCTTTCAAGTATTGCGATGAATCAGTGTTTTTGTGGAGGTCGTAAGATGTGACCTTCCATACGTGCTGTGCACCCTGTTTAAGTTACGTTTCCGATTATGGTTCAAGTGTCCTGGACTTAGCATGTTAATGCCAGTTCGGTTACCCTGCGTGGGTAGTTTGCATGTGAGGCTTGTAGCCGAGGCAATGGTTTGCCTGTGAGACTTGGAGCCTGGGCAGTGGTTTGCCAGTGAGGCTTGAGGTTGATGTATTCCTAGTGATTGGGAGGACTAGTAGTGTTGCGCTAGTCCTGTTGTTACTCTTACTTTCTGAGGTTTACATTAATTGATATGTATATGTTAATTGTTGATTAATTATGGTTTAAGTAAGTAGGATGTGGTTGGCTATTTGTGTGGCCAGTGAGACCCTTCGAGGTTGAGGTCTGTTCTGTTTAGTTGTTGTGGTTTTTGGGTGGTCCCTACTGAGCCTGTGACTTTTTGAGGCTCACTCCCCTATAGTCCCTTTCAGGGCTTGCCGTGTGTTTGGCTTGCAGCAACGTTGTGGCAGACTTATACCACCAGCAGTAGTGTAGTAGTTAGTGTTTGTGTGAGCTTGTGCTCCCTCGGGGTATGCCCCAGGTAGTTGTACTTTTTAATTGGACATGTAAAAATATAATGGGCCAGTTGTACAATATGTGAACAGATATGAGCACATGTACTTTCTTGTGTCTTATACTGTTGTGGTTTGTCATTTATATTCTTACTGGACACGTGTGTGAGATATCCCTTGCAAGACTTCGGTCCATTCGTGAGAGACAGATCTGGATATGGATCCTTATTGGGCATAAATATCCAAGGCTATTACACTTAGAATTGGTCTGATCATGCACCTGTTGATGATGTAGCAAGCTGTGTTGACTACTTCTGCCCAAAAATATCTTGGTAAATTGTATTCTATGAGCATAGTTCTAGCCTTGTCTAGCAGAGTTCTATTCTTTCTTTCTGCTACTCATTCTGTTGGGGTGTTCTTGGTACTGAAAAGTATGTTCAATTACATTATCTTCACAGAACTTTATGAACTCTTCATTCTTGAATTCTCCACCATGATCAGATCTGATGCTGACAATCTGAAATTTCTGGTTCTTTTGTACCATTTTGCTGAACCTCAGAAAGGCTGAAAAGGTTTTTGATTTGGCTTCTAAGAAAGACACCCAATTATATCTTGAGTAATCATCTACTATTACATAGCCATATACCTTTCCTCCAAGACTGACTGTTCTTATAGGTCTAAATAAATCCATATGAATTAGCTCTAAAGGCTTGGAAGTTGTGACAATTGTTTGGATTGAAATGAAGTCTTGGTTTGCTTCCCTTTTGCACAAGCTGAACATATTCTAGATTTCTTCATCTTCATCTTTGGAAGACCTTTAACTAGGTCATGCTTAATCAATTTCTTGATCACTGAAGTGCTTGCATGCCCCAATCTTCTATGCCACAAATCAGGTTCTTCACTCTTGGTAGTTGCAAGACATAGATTCACTTCTTTTAATTCTGCTAACTGTAATGTGTACAGATTCTTCACTCTTTGAGCTTCGAACATAGTTTTTCCATCCTTTTGAATAATACATCTATCATTCTGAAATTTTACTAAATGACCCTTATCACATAACTGACTAATACTTATGAGGTTATGCTTCAATCCTTCTACATACATGACATCTTCAATCAAATTCTTTTCTTTAGTCCGGCTGTCCACATCCTAAGACTTTTCCTTTACCATTATCTCCATAAGTGACTTGACCACTTTCATCTCTAAAGCTTGTAAACAACTTCCTATCACCTGTCATATGCCTTGAGCACCCACTATCCATATACAATTTGGATGCTCTCAGCTGACCCTGCAAATAAACTTAAGTTGTAACTTTGGTACCCAATGTTTCTTGGGTCCATGATGGTTAGTCTTAGGAATCCAACACAAATGTCTGGTAGTGCATGTGCTGACAGTGTGTCCTAATTGATTGTAGTGACTACAGCATAAATCAAAAGCATTCTTAATGTGTGCAGTGTTGTTAAACTTTTATTTTTGTTTATAAACATGCTGATTAACCTTTTGGGGTTTTTAATTCCTTTTTCTGCTACAAATTTAGGTGTTAGATATTTTTCAGGATATACAACATTTTCTTCATTATGAGGAGGTGTATATCCTACTCCATATTTTTTCTTACCTGTCCTAGAGCCTTTTAATCTAACAAACAGAGATGTTTTACAGTTAGAGATTTTCTCTATAGTAGCTCTTAGGTAGTTATTTTCCTCTTGTAATTTTTCTTCATCCTTAAGTTCTTTTAAGTTGATTCTATTTCCATGATTTTACTATTTTATTTTTTAAATCTCCACATAATAATTCATTTGCTCTTTTGGTTTCACTTAGACTTTGTCATAACCTCTTTGCTTCATTTTTCAGAAAGGTGTTAACCTTTTCTTGGTTTAGCAAATTTAGTTTAACTATCTTCATTTATTTGACTACTATTTTATATTTTTTATATAATTCATTGAAGGCATCTTCAAGACTATCAGAATCAGATTCAAAACAAGAAGTAAAAGAGGTTTCGGAATTTACCTGATCCAGTCCTGGCATGAGGGCTAGATTTGCCTTTTCTCTTCTTCAGATTATGAGCTTGAGGAGTCTGAACTGGTGGCCTCTTCATTATCCCATGCTGTTGCCATTGCCTTTTCTTGTATTTTCTGAACTTCTTTTCTTTCCTTTCTTCTTGTCGGATCTTTCTGCTTGATCCTTCTTCTTCAGCATAGGACATTCAGATTTGTAATGTCCAGGTTGGTTGCATTCGTAGCAGGTTGGCTCCTCCTTTTTATCTTTCTTGAAAAATCTCTTGGAGCCAAACTTCTTCTTCTTGGCAAGGATTCGTTGCAATTTCCTTGACAACATTGCCTCATCATCACTGTCATCTGATTTTTCTTTGGAGTCTTCAGATGAAGAGGAATCTGCAACCTTCAAAGCATTTGGCATTTTATTTTTTGAAGAATTTTCAGAAAATCTCTCCATGTTAATTTCATGGGTCATGAGGGATCCAATTAGTTTATCAATAGATAGTTGAGTTAAATCATGTGCTTCCTCAATGGCAGTTACCTTAGGAGTTCAAACATTAGTTAAAGATCTTAGGATTTTCCTTACTGTTTCTTCATTAGTAAAAACTTTTCCTAGAGAACTTAGTCCTACTATTATGTTGGAAAAGCAATTATACATTTGAGTAATGTTTTCATTAGGAAGCATTTTAAATTGTTCATATTGAGATACAAGAATGTATATTCTAGTTTGTTTAACTCTATCGGTTCCTTCATATGTAACTTGTAATTTATCCCACATTCTTTGTAGTTCTACAAGCAGATGAACACAGCATTGTTGACTATATACTTTCGTTGTCTAGAGTTCTTTGCATACGTCAAAATGCTCACATTCTTTAAACTGTGTCACAAATTTAAAATAGCAAAGATGAACTAGCAAAGTGGTGAGAACAGGTCATTTCCACAGGGAGACTTAGTAAAGTTTGACTTAAGAAACTGCTTTTTTGAAACAACTCTAACAAACACTTTTTCACCAAAATAACATTGCATTAGAATCAATTCTATAAACAACTCCAATCAAATCCCTCGCAACTCGACAGATCAAACATAATGAAAGAACAAGCAGAATTGAAATTAAAAGAAAATTGGTATCACTGTACCCTCACAATTGAGGGATCAAACAGATAGACATAAATCTGAACTAAAAATTCTCAAATGACTGGATGAACAGATCGAATAGAAGCTAAACAAATAACACTTTCACCTCTCCAATTGCTTAATCCATAACTAAAAATTACACACATATGCAACCTCTAATTCTGCAACAAATTGGAACTCAAAAGAGATAAGAAAAATGGCAGAACAAGAATCTCAACAGAAAATTACCGAACCAATGTACCCCTTCAGCTTAGGGGATGTACAATCAACAATACCATCTCTCCACAAACATCAGCCAACTATCCTCACAGCTCAAGAATTGAACAGAAAATTCAGAAATAGGATTTATTGTTGCTAAATCAGAATCACAATTTATTACAACTCAAAGATCAGAATGAGACAGTGAAAAGGAACTCAACCAAAAATTTAAACTGAGAACAACATGAACTATAAGAATGTCAGATTACTATACGCTCACAGCTCGAGGGATGAACAGAAATTCAGAACAAAAGTTTACTGTTGCTAAAGCAATGTCCTAATGCTACCACTGTAGAATAGAAATGAGAACACAATGATACTGTGAAAAAGACTAGAAAAACTCCAAAATCCCTAATGAATTCAAATCTATCTTCTGCTGCAATAGGAACATGAACTCATGAACTCATCCATGAATCTAGACTCTGTAGATGTCCAGAAGCCCTCTGGAAGCCGTCACCCTCCCAGCAGCAAAGAGGAAGAAAACCCCCCAGAACGAACTAAAGATGGGCTCCCTTGGTCGCCCTGTGCCTTCTCTACAGTGCACACCTCCGGAACTTCTCAACAGACGCCTACTGAGGAGAGGAAAAAGCAGTCGACCTCTGGAACCCAGAAGAAATGGAAAATGCCACTAGATCGAACTCTCCAACACAGAAGAAATGGAAAATAAATTGCCCCTGGATCGGTCTCCTCTATACAGCCGAAAGGAAGAAAACACAGAAGAAATAGAAGAAGAAACACTTCCAGGTCGCCCTCCCTAGATGCATACAGACGAGAGGAGGAAAAACCCAAAAAAATTACAGTCCCCTCCCAGATGTTTACAGAAGAAAGAAATGCTCACAGAAGAAAGGGAAAAAAAATCCCACAGAAGAGAGGAAGAAGCAGTCGGAACTCCCCAGCCCAGCTCACAACAGCCAAATCCCCCACTTCTGAGGACCTTGGGGTCCTTAAATAGGCGCCAGAGCCCCTCACACACGAGCTCTGCCGGATGCTTCACACGCCCAGCTCCGCACGCACTGGCTGCACACCTCAGCACCGCCTCCATCGTTGCTATCTACGCGCCAGCCTTCAGCGCGCACGAGCTCCTCACGCGAGCTCCATCTGCACGCCCCTACTTCACCACACTAGCCTCGCCCCAAGCTCGGCCGCACCAGCTTCGCCATGCCCCATATCCACACGCACTGTGCCTAGCTGCGCACAACCCTCTGCTAGCTCACGTCCCAGCTGTTGTGCACGCCTTCCCGCCTCCGCAGCCTGCACGCTCAGCTCCGGCTGAGCTCCTCTCCGCACACCCACCTCCATCGCGCCGCGCCCAGCTGCTCACACCCAACAACTTTTCTTCTGAGTGCCAGATTAACACCTCACGCACCGCCTCCAGCCTCTCATCTCTAGGACTCCTGATGGGAAGAAAATAGGGGTAAATAGATGGTTTTAGTGGTATACGTGGCCGAATTTGGTTAGATGAGAGAAAGGGTAATGGTGCAATGGACCGATGGTGGTGAAGAAAAAATGATGGCGCAATGGACTCATGAGGGGGTATATGGCATGATGGTATTGGGTGAGGGTTGTTTATTTAACTAAAATTTATTTAAAATCTGATTTATTTACAAACTAATATTTACAAAAATTATTAGAAGATGTTTATAAAATATAAGACCAAGAATTATTTATGTACAATGTACCTGCAAAAATAGAAAACACTTTTATTAATCAACTATTCAAAAGGCATTTGACTTTATACAATGAGAATCTAACTTTGTGTTCTACCCAAAAATTTAACTAATATGCTCAAAAATTTATACATGAATAGAAATAAAAATTAAAGGTAGAATGTACTTTATTTATACACAAATGATGTCTCAATTTAACTATATGTATGAAATTTAACACGAAACATTTTACAGTTATCAGCAGACAATCTATTTAATTCTCTTTTAGAGAGGGCACATCAAAGATAATTTTAGTCTTATAATTTAAGGACATATTCCTTTTATCAGCTATGGAAAGACCAGATGTGGATTCACCAATAATTTGGAAATCACCTTGTTCTATTACCTGGCACAGATCAAAATCTGTACCTCTGATGAAGCACTCCATCCGCATCTTCCAATACTGATAATCCTCACCATCAAAGAATGGTAGCCTTGTAACAGACTGCCCTTCATAGTTGTGAGCTTCAGCTATCATCTCTTCTCAAATCTTTAGATTTTTTGAGAAGACCTCACTTTGATACCACTTGTTAGATCGAAATGGCACTAATGATGTCCTAGAGGGGGGTGAATAGGACTTTTTGTGCTTTTAAAAATTTTTATCTGAAATTAAACAACACTAAATAAATCTATTAGAATTTAGTGTAGTGTGTGATTCAAGTGTAAATTGGCGGAAACAATCACACAAATGCACAAGGAGATTTATCCTAGTTCGGCCCTTCCACATGGAAGTCCTACATCCAGTCCTCAAGCCAACCACTTGAGATTTCACTAACTGCTAATAAACTTGGCCTTCTCTCACCCTTGAGAGGAATTACAAGCCCACTTGCTCCCAAGCAAGTCTTCCCTTACCAGGGGTACAAACACTAACTTTAACAAGGTCTTCCCTTCATAAGAGGGGAAATGCAGGAACAATCCTCCTGCAGGAATTACACATAAAGAGATGTAAAAACACGTGTGTTTGTCTCAAGAATGAGTAAGCACACCTAATTCAGAAAGGATAAAAGATAAGAGTTGCAACTAAAATCCTTTCTGAACAAGCAGGGTGGACTGAAAGATTTCTAATTACAATTGCCACCCAAAACAAGACTTCTGTGAGAATGGGAGAGCTTGGAGAGTTTTCTGAATGTGGAGCTCTCAATCTTGTAGCTTGGAAGAAGGCTTGTAGAGATCTCTTGCTAGCAGAAGGCAAAGGATAATTGAAGAGAATGCTAGAACAGCTCTAAGTGTATAGTTCTCTAGTTGTCTATTACTCCTTTCAAACTTCAGCTTCTTTTATAATCTTTATGAAGAATGTAGCCGTTTGAAAATGGCCGTTGGAGATCTGGCCATTTGAGGAGAGACCTTGGATCCTTTGGATGCTTGCTGAGTTTGTTATCCATAGGTCCTTCTTTCTTTGCTTCTTTCCAATGCTTCTTGGACGAGGCTTGCAGCTTCACAGCTAAGAGGTCAACTTCCAATTAAATAGACTGTGAAAGCTCCATGCTGAAAACGTGCTTCAATAAATGTCCTGCAGCAAAGACAAGACAAAAAGACAGGGTACCTCCATAGTTTCTGAGGTAGGTAAGTCAGAGAAAAATAAAAAGTATGGAAACCTCAGACAGATAGCTTTTCAGACCAATAAAGGATGGACAGACAGTTTGCAAACAGAAGGTATGGACAAGTTCTGACAGTGGTAGGTGAGCCTCTATTAGATGCCATGCGTCTGAAAATAATAAATGCAACATATCTTCAGAAATAGAGAGAATCCAGACTACTATCATGAAGCAAGAGATCAATTTGAAAAGATGTTTTCAAATATATTCATTTGACAATTTTAGAAGAATATTTTAGGTATAATATGTCTTATCATGTTAGAATATATTAAATAATTTGATAGACAGAGAAAATATTCAGTCAATGTAGGTTTTAATGGAAATTATATCAAGGAAGATAAAATGATATGCAATCAAAATTTCATAAGATGATAAAATAGTATCTTCACAAAAAAGTACAAGTACAGGACTTGTCAGTGAAGTCAGATTCAGAAGAGAGTGTAATTCGACTCTAGGAGTCAGAGACAGAATTAGGAATGGATAAATTCGACTTCATCAGAAGTTGCATTAAGATAATATCAATCGACTTTGCAGAAATGCATCTGAAAGTCATAATTCGACTTCCATGGACTTAAATAGAAACAAGACAGAGAATTCGACTTTAGAAGTCGGATATAGAAGAATTCGAATTTTGAGAATTGAAGTCCAAAAAGAAGTATCTGACTGTAGGAAGTCGGATTTGATAGTCGGATACAGTGTAGTAGTCTGGACTTAGAAAATTTTAGAGATGATTTTATGCAGAACTTTTCGATTCTAAAGGAGTCGGAGTCCATAGTCGGATTGTGATGTCCGTGGACTTAGAAAATTTTCGAGATAGAGTTTGTCCAAACTATTTTCTATGATATGTATATTTAATTTGTAGAAAGTCTTTTAAAGGTTTTGTCATAGCAAAAACACAAGGTTATCTTAAATTATTTTCTTAGGGGTAGTTGCTCAACAATAACTACAATGGCCTCCCAATGTTGATACCCCGCGCTATTGCGCTTTCCACTGGGGGCCGGGTCATACACTGGAGGCATGCTTCCATTTCAAAGATATATCTATGATCTGAATGACAACGGAGGGATGGATTGGGAGGAGGCTTCCCAGACAGGATCAGCAGCAGCAACCCAGCAGCAACCCCAGGCACCCCTACAACAGCCCAACATAGGCATTGTACAAACCCACTCCCGGAGCACCAGGCTCCGAATCAACAGGTGAATGCCCTCAGGGCGTCTCCCCACATCGAAGGCGCGTCCGGTAGGCAGATAGAAGCATCCTCCTCCACCTCTAGCCCCCAGTCTACCTTCACTCTACCCCCATTCATCCGTACACCCACTCCCTTTAACCCGTTACCATCCTTTCTCCGTATCCCCACAGTGTACGCACAGCGACCACCACCCTCTAGCCAACCATCCAACCCGCCTCTTATCCGTCAAACCCCCGTAATCTCCACACTGAACCCCCAAGCCCCCTTTCTACACAATACTACCACCATACCACCATAACCTAATCGCCCACTCATACACCAACCTCCTACTATCACCACCTCACAACCATCACCCAACCCACCTCTCCTACGCACACCATCAACCACCTCAATTACCACCCCTAACCTACAGACTCCCTTCCTACGTACTCCCATTCTACCCCCAAACATGGCTGGTATCCAACTGCCGCACCAAATGTTCAATCCCCAACACCCCACCCCTCATCCATCTTCCACCCTGCCAGCCGCGGCACATAAAGCATGAGACGAGACCGAGGAAACTATGGTGCTCGGAGTAGGTGCATATTCAGTCGAGTCTTCCTCAACATCAGGATCAAGCACCCCAGCAACCTCAAGAAGAAGAAGCACCAGCTGAGGAGTCCATCCCATGGACTCAATATGACTTGCTTAAACACCTAGATAAGGCACCGACCAAAATATCCATTCTAGAATTGATCAAGAGATCGCCGGTACACCAGGAAGCTCTAATGCACTACCTGTAGAAGGTTATGGTGAATGACGACCTTCCAGTGAACCAGATAAGTGCAGTTCTAACCCCCACAAATCAGCATCCAGCCATTGAGTTCCATGAGTTTGAGTTAGCATCGGCGGAGTTTCAACGATATTATGAGATAGCTAAGTATTGCAAGGATCAAATGTACCTTGAGGAAGCCACATCTGATGAGAAGAAGGTGTTGCCCAGCTAGCTAGCCCAGAGGGGGGGTGAATGGGTTATTAAAACTTCGATCTCTGATTAAAACCTGTTTACTGAAAGGATTGCACAACTTAATAACAAGGTTAGAGTTAGAGCAAACAAGACAACAATCACACAAAACACATCCACAAGACACAAGGATTTTATCCTGGTTCGGAACTCCTCTCCACAGGAGACCTACGTCCAGTCCCTGAGCAATACCTCAGGATTTTACTACCAAGGGTACAATCCCCCTTAAGGATCCTTACACCCAGCCTCAACTGGTCTTCCTTCAGCCTGAAGGGAACAACAACCACCCTGGATACCACCAGGTCTTCCTTCGTCCAGAAGGGAACACAAACTAATAAGAAAAAGGATGTGAAAACAGGCTTCAGACTCTAGCTTGACCAGCTACACACTGAAGCTCCTAAGCCCCCAGAGAGAAAGAGATTTAACAAGGTTCTTCTCTCCAAGGACCACACAGGCTCTTACAAGAATGAGGAAGTTCCTCCTGAGCACAGAGAGCTAAGAGCTTAGAAAAAGGTTTGGAGTGGAGGCTTCGCTCTTCTTCAAAATTCTAAAGATTCTGAGAGATGGATTTCTTTCTTCTTCTAAAATCAAGTGTTGTTTCCACACACCTCTTTTCCATCTTGAGTCTTCTATTTAAACTGCTGATTCAAATTCGAACGTTGAAGTGTCCGTTGTCTCTTATCCTTGTGTACGTTAGACTGGTCACTGAGGAAGCTTCTGATCGTCAGTCTTTTATCCTTGTGTACACGCCAAAGAGATGTCATAGAACTTTGTATCTTGTGTCCAATGTTGTCCAGATGAGTCTTGTCAGATATCTGTAAGCATATCATCAATAAATAGAAGACAGCTAAGACTGCTGTCTATTGTTAGTTGAGATGGAACAGATATTGCAGTATATAGCAAAGCTCCTTTCTGTCTAAAAAAGTACGTAGACAGAGTAGCATAGAAATGGAAGATATTGTCTGCATGCATGGGAGATACGATCAGAGAGCATTTAATGCATAGCAGTCAACGGACAAGATATGACTTTGACTTTTCAACGCTATTAACATGCATTATACTGATGCATCAAAAAATTCGATAAAAAGAATCTTGCTAACTTATGAAATCGTTATGAATTATAGCAAGTTGTTATGAACTGTAAGGAAATCGATGTGATAACTTATGAAGTCGTTACAACAAGCAGGTCGTTGTGAGTTCTGAAGAAATCGTTACAAGAAATCGTTATGACTATCGAGTTGTAAAGAAATCGTTACACGAAATCGTTATGATTGTCGAGTTATAAAGAAATCGTTACACGAAATCGTTATGACTGTCGAGTTGTAAAGAAATCGTTATACGAAATCGTTATACAAAGCAAGGCGTTATGATCAGTGAAGAAATCGTTATGAACTCCAAAGAAATCGTTATGAAGTCTAAAGAAATCGTTACGGCTAGAGAGTCGTTGCGAGTTCTAAAGAAATCGTTACGAGGTCTAAAGAAATCGTTACGGCTAGAGAGTCGTTGCGAGTTCTAAAGAAATCGTTACGAGGTCTAAAGAAATCGTTACGGCTAGAGAGTCGTTGCGAGTTCTAAAGAAATCGTTACGAGGTCTAAAGAAATCGTTACGGCTAGAGAGTCGTTGCGAGTTCTAAAGAAATCGTTACGAGGTCTAAAGAAATCGTTACGGCTAGAGAGTCGTTGCGAGTTCTAAAGAAATCGTTACGAGGTCTAAAGAAATCGTTACGGCTAGAGAGTCGTTGCGAGTTCTAAAGAAATCGTTACGATATCGATTTGTTTTGAGTTTTCCGGTCAAAGAAAAATCGTTCTGCTTATCAAAGAAGTCGATACAAAGACTTGGATAGAAGTGATGAGACTTACCAGATTGTCTTGAACTTTCATTTTTCTTTTATTTCCTGTACTTAAGGCTCAAGAAATCCATTAGTGTTATTTTGTTAATCATCAAAATTAATATATAAATAAATGGAAATATTTATTATGGGGACAGTTTGGTCATCAATCTCCCCCTTTTTGATGATGACAAAATATACTAAACATCATACAAAAAATGAAATGTTTTTCAGATTTACGTTAGTTTTCTCCCCCATTTTGTCATTAAGCAAAAAGATAAGCGGTGAGACAAAGAAGAGAGAAAGATTTATATTAGGATGGAGAAAGATAATACAGAGGAGATAACAAGGAGGCATGCTGTGAGACAACAGCCCATGCCTTGATCTCAAGATCCTCAAAAATTTGCAGAAAAACGCCAGAGGCAACTGAGAAGGAGGGTCCCATGGAAGGGATGTTCCTCTGAATGTAGAGTTGCCTTTGCTGCTCTAAAAATTCTCCATACTGAGTTTTGTCCAAAATGAATCTGAAGTAAGTACTCTTACCAAAACTGGCCCTATGGAGAAATCTGTCCAAGGAAATTGGATAGTGAATTTGTTGATTTAACAAATCCTGCTTTAGGGCATAGAAAGCAGAATATCTAGATGCCCATACAGCATAGATCTCTGGTATGGGTGCTATGGAGTTTAGATCCATAAAAGCTTCGACAGAAAGAGCAGGCTTCCTCTGACTAACAAGATCTTGATTGATGGCTTCCAATTGCTGATAAGAGGCCTGATAGAGAAGCGTCCATTCTGATGAGGTGAGTCTTTCACACTCAGAAATGAGTGGAGCTAAGGTCTGAGAAGACATGCGGCCAGAGTGATATTCTCTGAAGATGAACCGCAAAAAGGAAGGAGATCTGCCCTGCTTGGCTGACATCCTGCCCATCTGTCTTGCAAACATATCTAGAGCATGAGACCCAGCATCTGAATCAAACACTAAAGAGTGCAGCTTCGGCAGAAGAACTGGAAAATCAACCTTGAAAGAGACAAAGTCTACTTTAAGAGGAAGGTTGAGAGGGGTTTCTGATTTCAGCACAGTAATCTGCGAATGGAACTGGCAAAACTGAACTTCTGGAATTTTGTTCAAGTAGCAGAAGTCACTGTACAGCTGAAAGGCTCTGGCAATGCGAATTTCCTTCAAAATGAAGGATCCCCAAGAGTTCTTGTGCTGGATGATAAACCACTCAGAGAAGGTGAGTGGGTGATCTCTGTGAGAGAGAGATTCGGCCCTTGCAGTCAAGTATTTTGCATACTGAGCCTTATTTCCTTTGATAGCTGCCCACTGATCTTCAGTCTTGAACTCAGTGCCCTCAAGGATTTTGGATTTGAAAGCTTGAGATATCTGAGTAAAGGGAAGAACAATGGCCAGGTGTTCGGATAGGTTGAGAAAAGGAATACCATAAATGGTAGAAAGAATGCATTTCTGGAGGTATTCTTTGTAGATAGGTCTTCTCTTAGGATCAAGGGTAAGAGAGTACCATAAAGGAGGGTATAGAGGAACAGAAGGAGTGCTTAGAGATGAGGAGGTTTTTCTCTTTTTCAAGGCAGGACTGGGAGGGTCAGTCCTGTGAATGTGAGAGGCTGTGGAAAGAATGGTGAGGAGGGTGTTCCTTTCAAAAATGTCTGGAACATTGTGTCAAAGACACCAAGAGGCAGAGGTTTATCTGGAGGAAAGATAACAGAATTAGGAGGAGTAGGAGGATAGAAAAAATGTTTAGGATTAAAGGAAGAGGTTGGTTGAAGAGGAGATGTTTGAATTTTAATAGGTGAAGGTTTAGGAGTTAATGAGGATGGAGCTGAGATGTGAGCTGGAGTGGAGAGAAGGAGGGTTGAGATGAAGTAGAGGATGAGGAAGGTTGGGTGCGAGGCATGGGATGTTTTATGGTTGGTGGAGCAGGAGGTGCAGTAGAAGGAGATGAAGGTGTGGAGAGGGTTGGAGTGGCAAGAGATGAAGTATCAGGGGCCTTGGAGACTGACACTGGCTCTTTCCCTTTGGCCTGACTCTCTCTGACTGCTGGAGAGGGTCCTGAAGACCCTGAGGCTGCCACTGGTCCGGGTGACCTCACGACTGATGGCCCTGATGGCCCTGACCCTTGAACTGGTGGCCCTGTTGGCCGAGAGACTTCTGCTGGACTTCTCTGAGTGGGTGCAGGAGGGACACCACTAGACCTTGAAAGATTAGCCAGCAAATTTTCATATCAGACATCTCTTTATTGAAATACCTCATTGCATTTCTTATTGAAGATACGTCTGAGGAAGTTGAAGCTTGATTAGAAACAATGCCTTGTATGCTAGACTGGACTGATGCCAAGATCACTCCTTGGGCCTTTAACATAGCCATAACAGGCTTCAAGTTCACTTTTCTAGGGCCCTTCCTTGACCTTCTGTGAACAATTCTCTTCCGCTTACCTTGATGAGTGACAGGCTCCTCAAGATTTATAGATGTACTTGGGCCTTCACTAACATTAACCATGGCTGGAGCTGGAATTTCCTGAGTAGGTGCAGCTTTCTCAGGAAAATCTTCATTCTCTGGCTTTTCAATCTCAGCTTGCTCCCCCTGAATGGGAGCAGGGACTTCAATACTTTCTTGCTCCCCCTGAGCAGGAGCTTCTTCCATGACCACATCTTGTTGAGTACCTGCTTGTACCTCAACATCTGCAACCGATTCAGACTGAGCTTCAGTATGGCCTGCTGCCATAACTTCTTCATCAGGTCCACCTGCCTTAGAAGAGACTGAGATGGAGGGAATGGAATCCAATACCTCTCTTAAAATAGAGGCGACTAAGGTGGTGGGCAAGGAATCTGCCACACCAGCTGCACCCTCTTCCAATTGAGCTTCGGATTGGCATCACAGCTGACTCTACTGGTTCTTGCTCTGCTTGATTTGCTGCTGCTTGCTCTGCTGGATCTGCTGCTGCTTGCTCTGCTGGATCTGCAATGATTGCCTCTCCCTCAGCCACAGAAGTCTTTGACCACACTCCATCTACCACTGAGAATCCACTTTTCTTCAGATTTCTGGACCTTATAGACTGGCCCATCTTTTCAGCTACTGCACCTGACAAATCTACTCCAAAGTGCTTGAAAATCTTGGTCAGTAGATGAGCATACGGAAGGGAAACATTCAACTTGCTCTTTGTTTCCCATAACTGAGCATGTGCAAACATCATTCGCTCAATCATCACTGCGGCCAGTTTATCTCTTTGTTCTGGATGCCCAGAACATTATGTCCGAATCTGCCCTAGTGCATGAAGAAAAGGTAGCACTACGAGGTACTAAGATTTGGCAGACTATAAAGTGAAGCAATCTATTGAATGCGGACATCTGATTAATATCAAGCTTCCCATCCTTTAACTTAAATCCTGGACCGATAATCCCGAGACCTTTGACTTCATCATTCACAGAGTGAATGCCACTAAATCCAGAGGTCTTCACTCCAAACAAATCACGCAAAAGCTCATGGGTTATTCTGATTTGGATGCCCTTGACAGAGGAAACAAGGGACCCATCTGCTTCTGACTTCAGACAAATGTAGAAGGCTTTTACCAAGTCCGGGTAGCTTACCTCACTGAAGGTGACCACATCCATCCACTGCAATCTTCTTAGAGTATCAACTAGCCTGGCCATGCCATTCTTCTCAAGATTCTGAACATCCACTGCCTTATTTCCGCAAATCTTCGTCTTCACAAACGTAAATCTTTCTTGCTCCCTTGGGGATAAATACTCAGCACTGTAGCCCCCAACACTTCCGGAGATCAACGGAGCGGCCATGGGTGCAGAGAAGAAAAGATTCTGGAAGGGAGGATGATGGAAGGGACGGAAGTTCTCGAAGGAATTCTTCGCGGGAAGAGAAGAAGGCTTCGAAAGTTGCAGAGAGTCGATCCCAAAATCGTTAGGGCATCGGCTTTGGGTGAACAGATAGAGGATAAAAAGGGTAAAGGTGGAAGACGATCGATCTCAAAGCGATTTGAATAAAATAATATTACTTTATTGAACGAGGAGCGCCAAAGGCGGTAAAGATAGAAAGCGACAAAAAGTTGACAAGTCAAACAACTTTTCACACAGAAGCGGTCAAAGCATATAGATAACTGAGTTTTGCTTAACTTTAACGGAGAGAGAACTTTCATTTAATCTGAAAAATTTATATGTCAATAAAATCACAGAAATTCTTTCACAAATTGCACATCCCTAGTTCCCTTCTAAGAGATGTAAATCTCTCTTCAGGTAGGGCTTTTGTGAAGATATCTGCCAATTGACCATTTGTATCTATAAACGAAATTTCTAAATTACCACTAGCTACATGGTCTCGAATAAAATGATATCTTACCTCAATGTGCTTCGTCCTTGAGTGTTGAACTGGATTTTTGGTGAGGTTGATGGCACTTGTATTATCACACAATAGAGGAATTGATTTGATGTGAATGCCGAAATCTTCAAGTTGTTGCTTTATCCAAAGAAGTTGTGTACAGCAACTTCCAGCAGCAACATATTCCGCCTCAGCTGTTGATAGAGCTACTGAATTTTGTTTCTTGGATGTCCATGATATTAGGCATCCTGCAAGAAACTGACAACATCCACTGGTGCTCTTTCTATCTACTTTGCAACCAGCATAATCAGCATCTGAATATCCTATTAGATTTATCTCACAAGATCTAGGATACCAGAGACCTAAGTCATGAGTTCTAGCTAAATATCTAAATATTCTTTTTACAGAAATTAAGTGAGACTCTCTAGGGTCTGCCTGATATCTAGCACACATGCATACACTGAACAAAATGTCTGGTCTACTGGCAGTTAAGTAAAGTAATGATCCTATCATACCTCGATAATTCTTTTGATCTACCCTTTTACCTTTTTGATCACTGTCCATTCTGGTTGATGTGCTCATTGGAGTTGATAATGGCTTTGCATCTTCAAATCCAAATTTCTTCAACAGCTCTTTGGTGTACTTTGCTTGACAGATATGAGTGCCATCCTTCCCTTGCTTGATTTGCAATCCAAGGAAGTAGCTTAACTCCCCCATCAAGCTCATTTCGAATTCTCCCTGCATAAGCTTTTCAAAGTACTTGCAAAGAGATTCATCAGTAGATCCAAAAATAATATCATCTACATAGATTTGTACAAGAAGTATATGTTTAACCTTAGATTTTATAAATAATGTACTATCTACTTTACCTCTAGTGAAACCATGATTTAATAAGAAAGTACTGAGCCTTTCATACCAGGCTCTAGGAGCTTGCTTTAAACCATATAAAGCCTTATGTAGTTTAAATACATGATTTGGAAATTCAGTGTCGTCAAAACCTGGAGGTTGTTCAACATAAACTTCCTCCTTGATGAAACCATTTAAAAAGGCTGATTTGACATCCATTTGAAAAAGTTTTAAATCAAGTGCAGATGCATAAGCAAGTAAAATCCTAATGGCCTCAAGTCTAGCTACAGGTGCATAAGTTTCATCGAAATCTATGCCTTCCTCTTGGGAGTAGCCTTGAGCCACCAATCTGGCTTTGTTCCTTAAGATTATTCCAGACTCATCCAGTTTATTTCTGAACACCCACTTGGTGCCAATAACTGAATGATTGGATGGTCTAGGAACAAGTGACCATACTTGGTTTCTCTTGAACTGATTTAGTTCATCTTGCATGGCTAATATCCAAGATTCATCAGATAAAGCTTCATTGACTGTCTTAGGCTCTACTTGAGAAACAAATGCTAAATAGTCGCATGGAATTACATTACCTCTAGTTTTACCCCTACAGATGGATCACCAATGATGTTTTCAGGAGGGTGATCTTTCTGATATCTCCATTCCTTTGGAAGATCTTCATGTTGGATTTCTGTTTGCTGCAGTTCTTCCAGAGTTGGATCCTCTTTGTCCTTAATTGAAGTATTCTTTAATTTTTCGGACAAGTCATCTGCATCATCAATGTCACTAATTTCTTCCTTTTTCAAGGAAGGGTTAGATTCATCAAAAATAACATGTACTGATTGTTCAATCAATAAGGAACGTTTATTGAAAACTCTATAACCTTTGGGTTTAGAAGAGTACCCCATGAAGATGCCTTCATCTGATTTGGCATCCAACTTACCAATGTCCCTTTTTCCATTGTTATGGATGAAGCAAGGACATCCAAATATTCTGAAATGGCTAATCTTTGGCTTCTTTTCTTTGTAGAGTTCATAAGACGTCTTTTTCAGAATTGGCCTGATCATCACTCTATTTATGATATAACATGCAGTGTTGATAGCTTCGGCCCAGAAGTATCTTGGCAGATCATATTCTGACAACATGGTTCTTGCCATATCCAAAAGAGTTCTGTTTTTCCTCTCAGCAATTCCATTCTGTTGAGGTGTCCTTGGAGCTGAGAAGTTGTGCTCAATTCCTTGATCATCACAGAACTTCGTAAACTTTTCATTCTGAAACTCACCACCATGATCTGATCGAATAGAGACAATTGAAATTTCTGATCTTTCTGAACTTTCTTACTGAAGCTGACAAAATTTTCAAATGTGTCATCTTTGTGCTCTAAAAAGGATACCCAAGTGAATCTTGAATAATCATCAACTATTACAAATCCAAAATTCTTTCCTCCCAAACTGGTAGTTCTCATTGGCCCAAATAAATCCATGTGAAGTAGTTCTAAGGGCTTTGAGGAGGTTACTACAGTCTTTGATTTGAAGGAGCTCTTGGTGTGCTTTCCTCTTGCACAAGGTCTGCAAATGCTATCCAATCTGAAGTTTACCTTTGGCAGTCCTTCAACTAGTTTTCTCTTTCTGAGCTTGTTCAACCCATCCAAGCTGCAGTGGCCCAATCTTCTGTGCCACAACTCAGTTGATTGATCTTTACTAGCTGCCAAACACACATCTTGATCCTTGAGTTTCTCGAGATATAGAACATACAAATTTCTTTCTCTGTAGGCTTCAAATATGACTGCACCATCCTTTAAGATACTGCATTTTGATTCTTGAAACTGAATTTGATGGCCTTTGTCACACAACTGGCTGATGCTGATGAGATTGTGCTTTAACCCTTTGACCAGCATTACATCTTCTATAACTGATTTTCCTTTGATGTTCACAGACCCGCTTCCTATCACAGTCCCTTTTCCATTATCTCCATAGGTGACTGTACCTTCTTCAGCTTGGAGATCAACAAATATCTTCTTGTTGCCTGACATATGCCTTGAGCACCCACTATCCAAATACCATTTGGATGCTCGAGGGTTAACCTGAAATGAGAACATCAAGCTTTAGGTACCCAAATTCTTTTGGGTCCTGATTGGTTAGTATCATCAACTTTACCTTTTAATATCCATTTTTTATGTCTTGTTGGGCATGTAATTTTAATATGTCCTAACTTGTTGCAGTGACTGCAGCAGGATAACTTAGTCACTTTTTCTATATATTTGAAATCAGCTTTGTATGCTATATCTTGTTCGGGTACAAATTTTGGTGTTGGATATGTTTTAGGGTATATTATGGTTTCTTCATTGTCTGGGGGTGTATATCCTAATCCATTTTTCTTTTTACCCGATCTCCTAGCACCTTTTAATATTAAAGAGTTTTTACCGTTGGTGAATTTCTCTAGTGTACTTGATAGATTATCATTTTCTTTATTTAGTCTTTCTATTTCTATTTTAAATTCACCTAAGTCTTTTGTTTTTCTAGAAGATTTATTTTCTTATTTTTCTCTTTTAAATCTTCACATAATAATTCATTTCTTCTTTTATGTTCAGTAATTTGTTTTTCAAGTTCTTCATTTTCTGTTCTTAGGTCTGAATTTGTATTTTCTAGACAGATTATATTTTTCTTACTAGTTTTAAGTAATTTGCATACTTCTTTGTATTTTTCATAAAGTTCATTAAAAGCATTTTCCAAATTGTCAGAATCTGAATCATTGCATGAATCAAAAGAAGAGTCAGAAGTTACCTTGTCCTCGGTGTTGGCCATTAGAGCCAAGTTGGCTTCTTCACCTTCACTGCTCGAGCTTGACTCACTGTCTGAGTCACTGCTGTTTTCCCAAGCAGCTGCCATTGCTTTCTTTTTGTACTTCTTAAATCTTCTGAAGTTGTCCTTCTTCTTGTGATCACTCTTTTTGATCATGGGACAATCTGCCTTGATGTGTCCAGGCTTTTTGCATTCATAACAGATCACTTCTCCTTTCTTTGATCCTTTACTTCTGGTTTTCTGAAGTCTTTGTTTTTCTTAAAAAATTTTCTTCCTGACTGATACTTCTTTTTCTTTGCTAGAATCCTTTGAAGCCTTCGAGACAGCATCGCTTCTTCATCATCACTGTCTTTACTACTCTCACTATTATCCAAAGATTCTTCCGAATTATCTTCACTTGCTTTGAGAGCATTTGATTGTTTCCTTCTGCTGGAGGATTCTCCTAATCTCTCCATGTTTATCTCGTGAGCCATGAGAGATCCTATTAGCTTTTCCAATGACATTAATTTTAAATCATTGGCTTCTTCAATGGCTGTTACCTTCGGAGTCCAAGAAGATGGTAAAGATCTGAGGACTTTTCTAACCATATCTGGTGCATTATAGACCTTTCCCAAACCGGCTAATCCATTTGTGATGTCAGTGAATCTGCTGAACATTTGAGTTATTGATTCACCTGTCTGCATCTGAAATCTTTCATATTGAGCTACTAGAATATCAATTCTTGTCTCCTTTACCTTGTCTGTCCCTTCATAGGTAATTTTGAGCTTTTCCCACATCTCCATTGCGGACTTGCAGGCTGAGACTCTATTGAACTCTTTCTTGCTTAGGGCACAGCATAATATGCTCTTGGCTTTGCAGTTTAAGGATATTCTTTTCCTATCATCATCTGTCCACTGAGCCTTAGCGTTTGTGACCAAAAGATCACCTTCTTCTACAATGGACCAGATTGTGTAATCATGACCTTGTAGAAAATATTCCATTCTAGTCTTCCAGTATGTGTAATCTTCTCCATCGAACAAGGGAGGCCTGTTGACTGACTGACCTTCGAAGTTGCTTTGGGCTGCCATTGATCTTTGCTCTTCAGATCGTTGGATCTTCTTCTTTGTCGAAGAGACGGCTCTGATACCACTTGTTGCCCAGCTAGCTAGCCCAGAGGGGGGGTGAATGGGTTATTAAAACTTCGATCTCTGATTAAAACCTGTTTACTGAAAGGATTGCACAACTTAATAACAAGGTTAGAGTTAGAGCAAACAAGACAACAATCACACAAAACACATCCACAAGACACAAGGATTTTATCCTGGTTCGGAACTCCTCTCCACAGGAGACCTACGTCCAGTCCCTGAGCAATACCTCAGGATTTTACTACCAAGGGTACAATCCCCCTTAAGGATCCTTACACCCAGCCTCAACTGGTCTTCCTTCAGCCTGAAGGGAACAACAACCACCCTGGATACCACCAGGTCTTCCTTCGTCCAGAAGGGAACACAAACTAATAAGAAAAAGGATGTGAAAACAGGCTTCAGACTCTAGCTTGACCAGCTACACACTGAAGCTCCTAAGCCCCCGAGAGAGAAAGAGATTTAACAAGGTTTTTCTCTCCAAGGACCACACAGGCTCTTACAAATGAGAAGTTCCTTTTGAGCACAGAGAGCTAAGAGCTTAGAAA
The DNA here is from genome assembly GCA_014218235.1 of Colocasia esculenta. NCBI lineage: Eukaryota > Viridiplantae > Streptophyta > Magnoliopsida > Alismatales > Araceae > Colocasia > Colocasia esculenta. The sequence goes on from CM024756.1 coordinate 1,546,771, forward strand.
AGGTTTGGAGTGGAGGCTTCGCTCTTCTTCAAAGTTCTAAAGATTCTGAGAGATGGATTTCTTTCTTCTTCTAAAATCAAGTGTTGTTTCCACACACCTCTTTTCCGTCTTGAGTCTTCTATTTAAACTGCTGATTCAAATTCGAACGTTGAAGTGTCCGTTGTCTCTTATCCTTGTGTACGTTAGACTGGTCACTGAGGAAGCTTCTGATCGTCAGTCTTTTATCCTTGTGTACACGCCAAAGAGATGTCATAGAACTTTGTATCTTGTGTCCAATGTTGTCCAGATGAGTCTTGTCAGATATCTGTAAGCATATCATCAATAAATAGAAGACAGCTAAGACTGCTGTCTATTGTTAGTTGAGATGGAACAGATATTGCAGTATATAGCAAAGCTCCTTTCTGTCTAAAAAAGTACGTAGACAGAGTAGCATAGAAATGGAAGATATTGTCTGCATGCATGGGAGATACGATCAGAGAGCATTTAATGCATAGCAGTCAACGGACAAGATATGACTTTGACTTTTCAACGCTATTAAAAGGCATTATACTGATGCATCAAAAATTCGATAAAAAGAATCTTGCTGACTTATGAAATCGTTATGAATTATAGCAAGTTGTTATGAACTGTAAGGAAATCGATGTGATAACTTATGAAGTCGTTACAACAAGCAGGTCGTTGTGAGTTCTGAAGAAATCGTTACAAGAAATCGTTATGACTATCGAGTTGTAAAGAAATCGTTACACGAAATCGTTATGATGTCGAGTTGTAAGAAATCGTTACACGAAATCGTTATGACTGTCGAGTTGTAAGAAATCGTTATACGAAATCGTTATACAAAGCAAGGCGTTATGATCAGTGAAGAAATCGTTATGAACTCCAAAGAAATCGTTATGAAGTCTAAAGAAATCGTTACGGCTAGAGAGTCGTTGCGAGTTCTAAAGAAATCGTTACGAGGTCTAAAGAAATCGTTACGGCTAGAGAGTCGTTGCGAGTTCTAAAGAAATCGTTACGAGGTCTAAAGAAATCGTTACGGCTAGAGAGTCGTTGCGAGTTCTAAAGAAATCGTTACGAGGTCTAAAGAAATCGTTACGGCTAGAGAGTCGTTGCGAGTTCTAAAGAAATCGTTACGAGGTCTAAAGAAATCGTTACGGCTAGAGAGTCGTTGCGAGTTCTAAAGAAATCGTTACGAGGTCTAAAGAAATCGTTACGGCTAGAGAGTCGTTGCGAGTTCTAAAGAAATCGTTACGATATCGATTTGTTTTGAGTTTTCCGGTCAAAGAAAAATCGTTCTGCTTATCAAAGAAGTCGATACAAAGACTTGGATAGAAGTGATGAGACTTACCAGATTGTCTTGAACTTTCATTTTTCTTTTATTTCCTGTACTTAAGGCTCAAGAAATCCATTAGTGTTATTTTGTTAATCATCAAAATTAATATATAAATAAATGGAAATATTTATTATGGGGACAGTTTGGTCATCAGAAGGCAATAAGGAGACTGTCCCAGAAGTATATATTGGTTGGAAACACTCTTTTAGAAGGGGACTCACCGGTGTTTAGCCTAGATGTCTGGATGATGATGAAGTATCGAAAGTTGTTGAGGAGGTGCATTCAGGTGTGTGTGGTGGCCATGTGAATAGCCAAATGCTTGCCAAGAAGATCCTTCGACAAGGCTTTTACTGACCCACTTTAGAGGAGGACTGTCTATCTTCGTCCGTCGATGTGTCAAGTGCCAACTGCACACTGACAAGATCCATTCTCCGTCCTCTACACTCCACCCAATATCCTCCCATGGCCTTTCGCTATGTGGGCTTTCGACATCATTGGTCCCCTTGGTGATCCAAACTCCCAAACAAAACAAAATCATACATCCTCACTGCAACAGAGTACTCCACCAAGTGGCAGAAGCTGAAGCATATGTGGAAGTCAAGGCAACAATGGTGTGCAAGTTTGTCATGAAGAATATCATCACTAGATTTGGCATTCCAAATACCATCATCACCGACAATGGACCGTAATTCATCTCTCAGGAGCTTTGTGACCTCTGCAACAGGTATAAATTACATTGCATCATTCATCTCCTTATCATCCGTAAGGCAATGGCCAAGCAGAGGCCATGAACAAAACCTTAATTAAAATTATAAAGAAAACTTGTGAGGCTAATAAGTTCTCGGATTGGCCAGAAAAGCTTGTAGAAGCTCTATGGGCCTACCGCACTTCAATCCGTACCCCCACAGGGCAGACACCGTTTGCCCTCACTTATGGAATAGAGGCTGTAGTACCATACGAGATTCTTATTCCCTTAATAAGAATCCAGATTGACAAGGACTTGTCAATCGATGAGCGACGTGAATCGCACCTAGCACAACTGGAACTCTTAGATGAGAAGCGTCTGGTCGTCGCAGAACACACAAGATCATATCAGAATAGGCTCACACGTTTCTATCAGAAGAAGGTAATTGAGAGAAAATTCAAAGTCGATGAAATGGTAATCAAGAGAATCTTTGTAAAATCTGGTGGTCCTCGATCCAAGCTCCAGCCAAACTGGGAAGGGTCGTACGTAATTAAAGAAGTATACCCAGGCAATGCGTACAGGCTAGTGAATGCAGAGGGTGAGGAACTCTCCAACCCTTGGAATGGGCTTTACTTGAAGAAATACTACCCCTTCATAAGTGTTTGGCTTTACATGGTACACTGATCCTCAAATGAAAAGTTTTCATTTCTAATTCAATTTTCATTCTTGATGGGTTAACCTGAGGTGTCGACACCCACACACTTACACACCCACCTTTGGAAGCTAGAGGCACGAAATGCAAGGAAGATCAATGCCTAACCAAGAGTCCAGGACACTACTTTTTTCTTTCCATTTAGTACGCCAATAGAAATGGGAACCTGAGGGATCAACCTTTGAATCTGTCCAAAGCTTAAGTGGGTAGAGGTCAATGGCCCAATAAAGGGGAACAAAGAAAAAAAAAACAACGCAAATCAAAACAAAAAGAGCCAAACAAGGCAAATCCTAAGTAAAAAGCATGTCAAGAGCGGCAAAGTCCCCGCAGAGATTCAAATGGACATGGTCGTAAGCGTGCCAAAACCCCACAAGCCAAAAGACTGAAACCCATTAAGTATAGGGCAGAGGAATGAGTCTCCCCGGTCACCCAAACTGTTGGCAGACTTCCTAAAATATCATCTTCCCTTCTCCCCTGTGGGTATGTCCTAGGTTCAAGGCAAGGCAACGATCAACTGAAGAGAATGTCACCAAAAGCCACCTTGGGTGAAGGCGTCAATTGAGCACGTCCAGCCGCTGTTTAGCACACCTAAGAATCATTAATGAATTTTGAATGATTACTGAGTAATTAAAGGGTCCATGTACCACGTTTTTCCAATTAGAGTAGATCCCTTTCGTTTCGCGCGTCTTTTTTTAGAAGGGACTACGTCGGGTTGCGGCCTTATTTCAAGATCAAAAAAATTACATACTTTTAAAATAAAAAAATGAATATTCAAAATAAAAATGAATATTTCAAATTCCAATTTTTTTTAATATATCAAAACCCCAACAAAAATAGAATACTTCAAAATCCAAAAATAGAATATTTCAAAACCCAAAAATGGAATATTTCAAAACAAAAAAATAGAATATTTCAAAACCCAAAAAAATAATATTTCAAAATAAAAAAATGGAATACCCCAAATCCAAAAAAAATTGAATATATTGAAAACACAAAAAAAAACATACCCCATTTGTATGAATGTAGCATGCGTGCTCATCTTTTAATTCTTGTTTGCATCTGCTTACTCGCATGTTGCATTTTTAATTATGTTATTCCTTCCGCCTTATTTGATAAAGACTCAGCCCCTTGACAAAATCATGAAGTCTAGTCCGCTTAATATGCAAGGGGCTGAGCCAGAACAGACATTTAACTTGTTGGTCAAGTGATCTACAGGCACAACGAGGAGGAAGACAAAGTACATCTATATATATATGTCATGGCCGGGGGGGGGGGGCAACCCAAAAGTACATTCATGTAAGGGTACCCCACTGGGTACACATCATCATGAAAAAGGACAAAAAAGTACATATCATGAAGGTGGCCCAGCTCTCGCCACCGCTCTCAGCTGGCCGGGGGTGTCTGCTACTCTCCACCTCACCAGGTCTGCGGTCGAGCGAGGAGACGGTGGCCTCATGGAAGCACGGGAATCGGTGGAATGCTGAGCGGCCTGTCCCTCTTGGACATTACTCTAGTACTCAGAGGAAGTCACAAGATAACTCGCAGAGTAGGCACTGGCTCGCCCCTCCCTCACAGCGTGCTCGCAGCCGCGCCGGTACCGGTCCTCCGCCTCACGCAGCAGGCGCTCGGAGATGCCCAAACTCGTACATGCGTCAAGGACCTGCTGGGAGAGATGCTCCCGCTCCTCGTCCCACCGGCCGCACTCCTGCTCCCACCGGCCACGCTTCCGCTCCCACTCCCTACGCTCCACGGAGAGCATCACTCGCAACTCCGCAGCCTTACGAGGCAGGTACGCATCGTGCTGGGAGGCCTGAGTACGCAGCACAGACAACTGTTGTGTCAACTCCGTCACCTCAGCACTCGCCAGTGCCGCCTAGGTGATGGCACTCCGGAGCTCGTCAAACTACACACAAGGGGACACATGTAAGTATGTGATAATTTATTTATATACATGTAATTGATGTACTTACCTGTGCAGCAAGGTCGCGCTCTGCCACCTCTGCCCAAGCTACCGCCGACGCAAGCTGCTCTCGGAGAGAGGCCACCTCTGGGTCTGGAGCACTCCGACTCGTGGAGGCACCCGCGATGTCGGTACGCTCCATGGTGGCCTGGGCCACACGCTGCACATATTGAAAAGCAGGTCAGCACATGGTAAGGTAATAAAGCAAAGGTATGACATTTCTAATTACCAGAGTCACCAGGGCTCACGTGCCTCTGCCAGCTGGGTCTCCGTGCTCGCCAAATGGGCCCGCAGAGTGTCTATCAATCCATCACGAGCGTCCTGCATATGCACATCTTCATTAGATCAATCATACACATCATGATGAACAAGCCAAGTTTAGAAGTGCATACCTGAGCCAGCCTCATTAAGTCCCGATCCCCATAGACCTCCTGGTAGCGCTGGAGGTAAGCAAAACTGTCCGCTGCGTTGGACTCCACCAAATATCCTCCTTGCTGCCAGTCGGCGTACTGGTCGGGGAAGCGCAGGCGCCAATCCACCCGCTTCGCCTTCCCCCTTGTCCTCCTCCCAATCCCCCTAGGCTCGACCTCATCGGACCCACCTGGTGTAGCCTGAGAGTACGCATGGCGAGCCGAAGGCGGAGTGGCTCGATGTCGTTCA